>JALHCA010000550.1:0-10927 GCA_024340505.1 Tolypocladium nubicola
ATTGCGTCGCAGGGCGATGTCGGAGGCATTGTGGCTGAATGTGGGGGGGTGCGTACGAATTGAGAGTTGGGTGCGTATTAATAGAGACTGTCATTTCCATTGCCGATGTCGATAAACTTTCGATGTAGTGTCAGAAAGGTGTGGGAAGACTTACTCTAAAGCAACCAGCAGGTCTGCCAGCTCCAATTGGCAGGATGGCGGTCTTGTTGGCGGGCTCCTCGACCAACATAGCCTCTCGCTTCTCAAGCTCTTCAAGGAACTTGATGATGTCCGGCCGAGCAGTCATGGTGGGGAGAGGGTGGTATAGGGTGGGACCGAGTGCGAGATTGCAGATCTGGTCCAGGGAGGGGACCACGATGGGAGACTCCGTTCTGCTGCACCAGGGGCATTTCAAAGGTGTGCTGGAAGTTGAGGTAAGGTGTGCGACGATGGGAGGTAGTGGTGTCAAGGAGACAAGAGAGAGTGCGTATGTGCGTGTAAGAGCGAGAGGTGCGTGTGTGTGAGGGTATGAAGAAAGATGGATGGATGGAAAAGAGAAGAATGGATTCTGGGAGTGGAAAGGAAGGATTATATAGAAGACTGGAGGCAGGAGTGATCTGGGATAGGCTGACTGAGCGAACAATTCAAACTTTCTCAGATTTTCGAGCCTCTCAGGAAAAGCACAGCGGGCTGCCTCTTAATTTAGCCCACTCTACTCTGAAGTTTCTTCGTGGATTGTTTTGAGGCATCAAGCCTCGGACGGTGCCTGGTCGTGAGGTTTGCACAAGGCGTTCAAGCCTAGGGCGGCGGTGGCGCCTGTTGTGGGGGTAGGAGGATATAAGTTTGTTCAGCACGGTTGGCTGTGAGGTTTGAGTTGGGCAAGTGCGCCTGCAAATAAGCATTGGTGCTTGTGGCTTGGATATGTGCTTTAGATGGGTTGGAGGTGAGCCATGGAGCACGCAAGATGCTTCATTCTCGGGGTGTTCCAGAGTTTCCAACTAGCTATGAGCTTGGTGCTTCTCCTGGGTATGCCGCCTAATCCCTTGCACTTTGGCTTGCAGGCCATACATATATCAGTCATGGATATTTTCTTCCTGCAGCATATTGGGGGCCTTCCTGGGGTTCAGCCGAGCTCCTCGGTGGCTTCGCATTGAATGGTCAGAATGGTCCACACCGTTCTTGTATCCCTGAAGTTTTTGGCCCTAACTTTGCAGGTTAACGTTTATTTTGAAGCGAGCGTCCCAGCAGGAAATAAAATCTTCGAGTGCCTTGCGCCGTTTAGCTCAGCTCTGGGGAGACCTTGAGTCGACGGGCTTGCGACGCTACACGGGACTGGACACTGGAGCACTCTGCCACTCATGACGAGCTAAATTGGCATGCTCATTGCAGCTTTAAAATATTCAGGGGCTTTTGCAACCTATGCCCTCCAACATTTTTCTTGAAAAACCTCCCATGGGTGCGCTACGTCTCCGTTCGACTCGGCTCAACCTGGATGGACGGCCATGGAACCAACAAGGGGAGCTCTGAACTGAGAAAAACGCAAAAGCAAAAGGCAGTTCAAACTTTAGGAGGACAATTAATGGAGCATGTCGCATTTACTGATGAAAATGGAGACTAGATTTGCGACGTTGGCCGCTGGCCGCCATTCCATCTCACTAAGTCGCGGGCTGTGGGACTCAGTAGCAGCATCAACAGCCATATACCCGCCTTGTCTACAAATTAGCTTTCTGACTAGCTTCAACATGCACGTCAGGCTTTTATACTTTTATACCAAAGATTCGGTGCTCGTCGACCCTTCCAGGACGCTGGATGAAAGACTGGGTCGTGGCTCGCGGCCAGGCAGTCTTCGATGCAGGGATGCTACGAGAAGCACCGCCTGGCCGTACCCGAGGTGGCTGGCCAATTTTCCATGCGGATGTAAGCCGAGTGCTCTGTTCCGTAGGCATCGAGCCCACAGATGAAGAGCACGAGAGGTCAGCCTGCCGCAGGTTTCTCGCTGTCGCCTTCCGGGATACTGAAGAACACTGCGATAGCGTCTTGCGCTCCCATACCTCGGTCGGCGCGTTCTTGTGCGGGATGCGGATCTCGATATCGTACGGCGAGAGGTAGGGAAAGGCGTTGAGGTAGGCCTGCATGCCCAGCCCCCACGCCTTCTTGCCCATGGCCGAGCGGGTGATGGGGAAGCGCGCGATGTGATATGGGGACCTGGCGCGCAGAAATAACTTCCGCGCCTTGTCCATGTAGTCAGCCGCTTTAGTCTCCTGGCAGACAAGGCCCTCGCCAATGGGAAGAAGGACGTAGTGTCTCTGCAATTCTCCTCGATCAGCCTCGCAAAGGCCCTTTCCCAGTCTTCCTCCCTGCCGTCCGTGAACGGCTCAGCATCACCAGGTTCTCCCGGTTCTCCTCCTAGAGGGCGCCGGTGTACATGTGAAATGGAAAGGCTTGTGGGTTGTTTACATGGTAATCGTGGCTCTGCTGCGCATTGCGGTCGAAAAAATCCCTTGGACTATTAACTATAAACTCTGGGCGTACATTCGGAGACGAATGATGCCACTGAAATGATCAATGCTCGAGCTGTTCACATTGGGTTAGGAGACAGCGACGGGTATTTTATCCTCCGATAGTCGATATCATGGGCTCGATGTGGTGCTGATGTGGTAAGCTGAGGTTGCCGAATAACCGCTCTGACGACTCAAAGCGCGCGACAAGGTCGCCTGGTTGCCTGGGTAAGCTTACCCGCGCTTGTGCAGGGTCTTTTGCTAGCCCCGGGGATCTTCACGGTCTCAGACAGAGGCTCATTGCAACTCCCTTTGCTGCGGGGGAATATTCGCCAATGATGAGCTGCTAAATAGTTTCCTGAACACCTGGTCGAGAACATGCCGTCAGCACAATGACACATCGGGGCCGAATGGGCTACCTTCCACAATATCTCCATTATCTCATCATTTGCAATGTCATATCGATGGACTAGTACAATTATACTCGTAGGCATGTGGTGCCATTAAGCCACAGACTGAACAACAAGAGCTCAGATTGACGATATACCACGGTTGGCAAGGATTGCGGCCCTACGCTACAATGCATGGCCCTAAATGCCCATCGCGGGGAGTCATTCACCTGCTGACTCGCGATTTCACTCTCAATGCTCAATGATCCATGTCGATCGAGTCCCTTTGACGCGCTTAGCAGCCGGGGGAGCAAGACCCGGAAGTCGGCATTTACTGCGGAGTACATCAGGCGGCACTCTGTCAGACAACACTCCAGCAACACAAAGTTGTACTATGAATACTGTCATGGGAGAATTGGACTACTGATAGCAAGCAAGCTGCGCAAGCGTGACAAGTAGCTGCTTCATCCTAGTGGGGGAGTGATGTCTTTCCAGCTGCCACACAGCTCTTCGTTAACGAGACTATCATCTGTGACGGTGTCTGCTTGTGGGTTTAGTCATGCCTATTCGCGCAAACTTTGCATGAGACAATTACGAGCCGTGCATGGCACGAAACCTACCAGCACTTGCACAAGCAGTGATGCAGAAGATGTATCCTGCTGCCTGAGACGGCGCTTGGAGGAAGCTCCCCCAGCATTGATCTGGCTTAAAACTCAGCCGCATTGTGTCTAGCTGTACTCCATGATTTCTCCATGTTATCTTGCGCCTCAGGGGCTGTCCGTAAGCGAGATGTCACTGGCGCAAAGGATAGAGCTAAATGATGACGGCAGAAGAGACTCGATGAACATGATAGGGCGAGGAACGAGCATATTGCAAGGTACAGAATATGCGGAAAGGGAAGCTTAAGATTAAGTATAAAGAGTTTCGAGTTCTTGGCAGTTCTGAAGATGTAGTACAGCCTTTTCCAGACTCAAGAAGTCAGGCATCATCAAACACGCATTCTTCAACTACATCAACCCAACTCAGCCAGCAACTGCACCATCACTCCTCCACCATGAAGCTCCCCCCTCTGGCTCTCGCCCTCCTCGCCGCCCCCAGCGCCCTGGCCTGCGTGCACAGCACCGGGTCCATCACGCACGACCCGTTCAACATCCAGAGCGGCATCGGCGCCGAGCTCTGGGACAACGGCTCGGTCGTCTGCGGCGGCTCCGTGGGAGGCTGGCGCATCGACCAGGACGGCCACTACTCGGCCGGCTGCAAGCCAGGCTACGTCTTCGCCGTGTCGAAGAATGGCGCAATGGCCTGGTACCGCAACGGCGACCACGCCTACAGCTGGAAGCAGAACCCCAAGATGGATAGGATCGACTGCTATGGCGCTTGCGACGACAGGAAAGGAGCGTGTGTCAAGTGCACCTTGTACAGCTGGGATGTCCACCAATTCTGCTAGTTGGCGTGTGGGAGTCCAGTCAAGTGGGAATATGTGATTCGGGTACTTGGTACAGGACATTCGGTAGCGAGGAATAATAAACATGGGTTTCTTATTTCAAGGTCCACCGCCTCGCTGTGCAGGAACTTGAAGTATGCGGTAAACGACAATGAGAGATGATGTTTGCCACGGGCGGGCTTTATCTGGAGCAGTGAAGAGGAGGCAGGTAAATGCGTGCTGCTGCGGGTTGAGCGTGCTGACTCTGTACCCGGGAGACACGCAGTCGACCAAGCAGCAAAGGCCATCAGGGCGATTTGGTCAGTCAAGAAGCCCCCTCGATGCCTCGATGGTGGGATCACCAAACGCCTTTAACAGGTGACGGGCCAAAAAAGCAACGGGCCTGTCTAAGCAGCACCCGCAGACTCACTCGCCTGTCCTTCTCGACACCAAACACAAAATACACAAAAATATATTCCAGCGCAGACTGCCAAAAAGAAACCCGCCACCTCAATCATTGTACTTATAGGAAAAGCCCGATGCGGGGGTCGAACCCGCAACCTTGAGATTTCGTGTACTCTGAAAGTAAGAGTCTCACGCTCTACCGATTGAGCTAACCGGGCCCGGTCTGCGAGCGAGTGCTCGCTTGCGGGTGTGTCCCGTTGCTGGTGCGTTGGAAACGAGTCGTGCCGTATTCGCCTTAAGAACCTTCCCTGGCCCGCCCGAGGTGAAAATTCGCTCCAGGTCGCCTTTGCGACCCCAGTTTGACGGAGCTTGGAGTGGTGATGGAAGAATTTTCGGTCGCGCTAGACAGGGTTCGCGACTCCACTGCATGGACGACTTCACGGCGCCTTTGAGCGCCTACCCTAGTGCTTCTGATGCGGCCCGGTTGGCCATGCACTCGTGCATCCTTGTGCTTTTGGAATAGAAAAAGGAGTATCTTTGCAACTCCATGATATTGCTTATATCCTTGATCCCATATTCCGTTTGTACCATGTATGGCGTGGCCGATAGAGTTGTATCAGCCCTATGCACCTCTAATGCTGTGCAACAATGGATGGACTACAATACCAACCATATCGTGCATGCAAGTCCTCGTCGTACACGGTCCCCGGAGATCTATCCTTCAAGACAAAACATCCATACGCCCAGCCCCGTCTGTGCAGTCCATCTTTTTCCTTCGCGTTCCCGTTTCACGACTCTTCGACGTCGCCGCACTTCGTCTACCGCCCCGAGCCGAGCCCCTCTCCGGAAGTGGGGCCGAGACACCGGCGGCGATAAACCACGCTGTTCGCATCGCCCACTCGCCCTCTCCCTCGCCGTCAACCTCACCTCACCAACAGCTCACCATGGCCGACGCCAAGCCCTTCAAGCCGGCGCTCATCATCGTCGACTTCCAGGAAGACTTTTGCCCACCCGTACGTCTCTGCCCCACCATCTCCACCTCACTCATCCACCATCAGTCCATCACCGTCACCATCACCATCGTGCTCACAAACACACAGAATGGCTCACTTGCCGTCCCCAACGGCCGCTCCATCGCCCCTGTGATAAACCACCTCCTCACCCTCCCCTTTGCCCTCAAGCTCGCCACCCGCGACTGGCACCCTGCGAACCACATCTCCTTCGCCGCCAACCACGCCGACGCCCCGCCCTTCACATCCACCACCATCATCACCCACCCCTTGGACCCCTCTCGCTCCTACACGACCACCCTCTGGCCCGTGCACTGCGTCCAGGGCTCCCCCGGTGCGCAGCTCGTCCCCGAGCTCGACGTCGCGCGGGTCCACGCCGTGCTCGACAAGGGCATGGACCCGTGCGTCGAAATGTACTCGGCCTTTTACGATCCCTTTCGCGTGAGCGACAGCCGCCTCGCGGAGAGGTTGAGGGGGGACGGAGTGACGGACGTCTTCGTCGTCGGGCTGGCGGCCGATTTCTGTGTCAAGGCGACGGCCGAACATGCGGTCGGTGAGGGCTTCCGGTCGTACATCGTCGAGGAAGGAACAAAGCCTGTTATGCCAGACAAATGGCCCGAGTGTAGGCGGGATATCTTGGCCAAGGGCGTTAAGATGATCTCCGCAGAGGGTGATGAGATTGCCAGAGTCAAGTCGCTCTCGTGACCGTTGCACATGGCACAAGGTATTCGTATACGATTCACTAAAGGGAATTCTACAGCAAGCACACCTAGTTCGACAAGAATGTATTTCTCGAGCAAGATTAAATATCGATAACGCGCCGGGTGGTTTGACCGCGCCCAGCAGCTTGTAGCTTGTATATCATCTAGGTGTATGCGTGTCCCAAGAAATAACTCCCCATATGCGAAACTCCTGGCCGACACACAGCCGGCCGACGCTGTGCACAACGCCTGGATAGCCCTGACTCACGCTTTATGCCTGAATTCATCGCTTCGACCTCTGCTGAGCGGCAGCGCTCTTGGCAGACTTCTCCTGAGCACTCGTCATGGCCAGGCCCACGGGCGTCATCGGCGGGGGAGCTGGGGTGCCGGTCCGCGATGGCGCAGCGCTGCGGTTGTGCTGCATGTGGGCTCGCACCAAGTGACCTGCGGCCAGGGCACTGCACAGGGAGAGCTCACCGGCCAGGACGGCGGCGGCGATGACGCGGGCCAGACGCCGGGCGTTGTCACCGGGGTTCGTCGGATGGGGCCCTCGGACGCCGAGCATATCGAGCATCGCGCCCTGGGGCTCGAGAATGGTACCGCCGCCCAGGGTGCCGACTTCAAGCGATGGCATCGAAACGGAGATCTGGAGAGACCCGTGGAGGCTGAAAAATCACGTTAGCGCACGTCACGCGTTACGGGCAGCTACACGAGACTCACTTCTTCATGACGGTGATGCAGTTGGAGCTCTCCACCACCTGCGCAGGATCTTGCCCTGTCGCCAGGAAGATGGCGGCGACAATGTTGGCGGCGTGCGCGTTGAATCCACCGATCGACCCAGCCATGGCCGACCCAATCAGGTTCTTGGTCACGTTGAGCTCCACCAAGGAATCGACGTCGCTCTTCAGCACGCTCCTGACAACATCTTCGGGGATGATGGCCTCGGCCACGACGCTCTTGCCGCGTCCGTCGATCCAGTTGATGGCGGCCGCCTTCTTATCGGTACAGTAGTTGCCGGATACAGAGATGATGTCCATGTCTTCAAAGTTGCCCTCCTTGGCCATGACGCTGAGGGCGTGCTCGACGCCCTTGGAAATCATGTTCATGCCCATGGCGTCACCCGTCGTCGTCTTGAATCGAATGTACAGGTTGGTGCCGGCGAGAGCCGTCTTCATGGACTGCAGACGAGCAAAGCGACTGGTCGAGTTGAAGGCTTCCACCATCACCGCCTGTCCAGCCTCAGAATCCAACCAGAGCTTTGCAGCACCGGCACGCTCCAGCGTCTCGAAGCTGACGCACGGGCCGCGGGTCATGCCGTCGGCTGTCAGGACGGTGACGGCGCCGCCTCCAGAGTTGATGGCTTTGCAGCCTCTGCTGGTGCTGGCCACCAGCACACCCTCCGTGGTGGCCATGGGAATGAAGTAGCTCTGGCCGTCAATGACGAGGGGACCGGCGACTCCGACGGGCAGGGGCAAGTAGCCGACGACGTTTTCACAGCAAGCCCCGAAGACACGCTCCCAATCGTAATGCTCATACGGCAGCTTCGACCGGTCCAGGCCGTTGGTGATGGCAGCCGTTGCCTTGTTCCGCGAGATGATGGTGCGTCTGATCTTGACGGCACGGGTAAAGTTCCTCAGCGTCTTCTCCAGAGCGTAGCCGGGTATCTTGCCACGCATGGACATGGTGACGACCTCTTCGTCCGACATCTCATGAGTGCGCTTCTGGACCAGCATCTTCTCAAGTTCGTCAATCGAGCGATGTTCCGACGAAGCAACGGTCGACTGGGGCTGTGTCGTGGAGAGTGCGTCGCTCTCGTCGTCGGTCATGGCGGGGGTCGCGGGCTCGGTCCGCTGAGGCGTAGGGGGCACGTATTCCCCGAGAGGCAGGGTCGCGGAGTCAGTGTCGTTGAACCTCTGCGCGCGAGCTAGCTCCTTGCGATCAATGTTGTGCTCGGGCACATTGGGGTCCTTGATGCCCCATCTGGCGACGTTGAAGAGATAACCGTTCAAGCCAACACTCAGGGCGAGGGCAACCACGATCCACTTGGACAGGACAGGGTCTTCCAAGCTCTTCAGGAGACTGCCAACCATGCGACCTCCGACACCGTAGCTGTCGAACTGGCCAATTTTCTCGCCAATGCCAATGCCGCCGTCACCGATCGGAGACGTCAGAGCATAGTGGATCGACGGGTACTGGAGCTCGTACTTGATTGGGGTCAGAATAGTGACGAGAACTGACTTTCCAGAGGCTTTGGCCGTCGCGAGGATCGCGTCCAAGCCGTTGGAAGCGACCTTGAAGGGGTCAACCGGGGGGATGGAGACGACGCCACCGAGTCCTCCAGCCCATGATCGCAGGCTCGATAGAGAGGAGGCGCTACGAAACGGAATGGTGCAAATGTTGATGATGTTGATGAGGATGAAGCCCGAAACCATGAGCCACTTGAACTTGGGCACGCTGCTGCTCTTCATCTTGCGGCCAAAGAGGGAGGTATCCTTGGACTCCCGGCCATCGGCCCAGTCGTCCTGGCTCTTGGCCACGTTCTCGGCGACTCGGTGGCTGACGCCGTCGGCCTCCAGGGCCATGCGCATGTCGACATGTCGCTTGATGCGGTTAATCTCGAGCTTGATGCTGAGAATGGCGGTGTAGAAGGTGAAGAGGAGCACGCAGTCGAAGAAAAGGATCCAGGCAGCTAAGAAGCAAAACTGCTGGAGCCCACCCTGCACGCCCGAGGCAGCACCCAGGACCAGAATGACAATCTCGATGGCGTAGTCGCGAAGAATCTCGTACCCCTTGTCCTGGATGGCCGCCTGGATGGCATACTGGATGACATTTTGCGTCTGGAGCTCCGAGGTCTTCTTTCCGGACTGGGAGTCCTGCACCTGAGCGCGGCGATGCTCAATGGCGTGGGAGAGGACGGCCCGGGTGAGCACAATGTTCTTCTCGAAGCCAATGGTGACGACCAGGAAAGGCAGGCCCTCGGACAGCAAGATGAGGCTGATGGGGACGCCGAGCTTGGTGGTGACGGCCAGGCCGAAGAGGAAGGCGAAGACGGAGGAAAAGAGAGTGCTCATGCCCAGCCAAAAGTTGGAGCCCATGCGACGCATGGACAGGAAGAGGGACACAAAGGTGAGGTGCATGGAGAGGTAGCCGAGAATCATGATGACAATGTCGAGCGTCTCGGCATTCTTGAGCAGATCGAGGAAGCCCGTCCAGGCGTTGCTGGCCCACTGGATAATGGTGCTGCGCGTGTTGACCTTGGCGGCCTTCATGATCCACATCTTCTTCTCGCGGCCATGGCGGGTGACCGTCTCCTCGGCGTCCTCGTTAGGGATCTCCTGGATGGCGGCGACGAACTCGGGCGCCTCGCTGTAGGGGAGGGAGTAGACGAGGATGCTGTCCTGGGAGTAGGCGGTCAAGGGGTTGTCGGTGGACGGGAGGGGCGTGATGGAGAGGTTCTTGGGCGTCGGGACGGCGTGGGATCGCGGCGCGGTGCTGGGCGAGTTGGTCGAGAGGGTATCGGGGAAGACGAGCGTCAGCAGGGCGATGCGGTCCGCCTCGGCGGCGGTTGCGCCAACGGCACCGTGCTCGACGCTCTGCCAGTGCCATGTCGTGTCGGGCCCGGCTCGCAGGTCCCGGCTGCCGTCAACCAGGGACGACCAGTCTGCCTTTCCGAGGCTCGTGGTGCCCTCGAACAGGGTGTCCTGGAGCAGGCCGACGTACGAGGTGCTGGCGAGCACGGCGACGACGACGACGGTATGGATGGGGTGGAAGCAGGCCAGCTTGGAGAGGAACTGCAGCAGCGGCGCGACCTTCCTGGCCAGGCGGGACGGGGCCGAGGGGGCCTGCGCCGGCTCGGGCTCGCCGCGGAAGCGGGTGGGGAGAAAAGAGGCGGATATCATGGTGACAGAATCGGAGAAGGTGACTCGGCGGTTCGGTTTACGACATCTGGCGAGGAGAAGTCGGCGACTCGGTCTAAGCAGGGGGTGGTTGTGTAAGTGGATGTCGGCGGAGACGAAAGGGATTTCTGGGTGGTGGTGAGGACATAGGGGCCCATGGCGGCGCGAGAGGGCATCGTCGGGCAGAGGCGGCGGGGGAGGAGCAAGGGAACTGGGAGCGCGAGGGGAGGACTGGCCGGTGACGCCATGGGATGTTATACTGACAGACAGAGTCTCGCTGGCACCGCGTGACTGGTGTTCGTGGCGCAAACAATCGCAGACGTCACAGTCGTCGCTGGGTCGGAAAAAGCGCTGGAGGGACGCCGCGGGGCTAGCTGCAACGGCGGGCGCGCGAGGACGGGACCCTGAAGAATGAGGAACAATGGTACCGACGCAGCCAATGGACGACTAACAGGCGCAGCCACGAACAGGCCAGGCGGCGGCACGGCGAGGACAATGAGGGACGAGATGGATGTTGAGGTGGGCGAGAATGGACGAGGATGGATGTCGAGGAGGAAATGGAACTGAACTCGCTGATGAGCAGGTATTGGCTGCTTGGGCCTGGATTCCCCTGGCGTGGGGGGGGG
>JALHCA010000551.1:0-24934 GCA_024340505.1 Tolypocladium nubicola
AGGGGGGGAGGGGGAGGGAGGGAGGGGCTTCCAGGCTGCTGCCGGCTCTGCTGTATACGTGTATACGTGTATCATGGGACGGGTTGTGGGCTGAGGCCGGAACGACGTAGCAGCAGTGGTGATGAGTTTGGCCGGCTTACACGTGTGTCTCGATGGTGTTTCTACCGGCGCTACTCCGTGCTCCGTACATGATGGCGTTGGTCACAGGCAAGTCGCTGGCAAAAGCGCCGCATGTACGGCCAGCCCAATTGAGACGTCTCCCAGCCATTCGTCTCTGTTGTTGTTGTTGTTGTTGTTGTCCTCCTCCTCCTCCTCCTCCTCCCATGTAACCAGCCCAATCGGGTCTCCCCCGCGCACCACAGGCCCGGCGGCCGCGTCCCGGGTCCCTGGACCGACCTTGCCCTTTCATCCCTCGCATGCACGTCTTCGAATAAGGGAAAACGCAACGATGTTCCACCGTCGATACAACGGGGGAGAGGAAAAAAGGGGGGAGGGGGGGGGTCCCAGATCTAATCTATCGAGTGCGACCTCGACGGCATCCGCTCGCGCCGGGGTCATCACCGTGCTGGGAGGCGGGCGCTCCACAAAAAGCGTCGCCGGCACCACGGCGCTGGGAAGAAGCGCAACGCGTCCGTCGTAAGCGTTCTCCGGCCTGGGCCTGGCAAACGGGGCACACTGCAGGCGGGGCGACGGGGGTCCGTGTTTGATGGCGATGGGGACTCGGGCGGTTCGAGAACATGGCTAGCTAGCATGGTATGCACGACGCCAGGACGAGACGCCTCGGGTGGTACTATACAGTGTACTGGAAAGGGTCTCCACGGTCGACGGAGCATAGGGACCGCGAGGGATGTCATCCAACGAAAAAGAAAGGACACGGCGGTAACCGGGTTCCTGGGACTAGAGACGAGACTGTCTCGGAGCGGGAACTAGTCTCTTAGGCTACCCGCCATGCGTATTTCGTGCTTGCCTCCGAAGGCGAACCATTGATGGTTGTCATCCGTAGCCAGAGGCGCTCGCGCTCGCGCAGCCGCAACTTGCTTTCGAGTCGAGGCGCGACTCGAGACCACCAGCCTCCTCGTCTTCCTCCTCGTCTTCCTCCTCGCCCTCGCCCTCTGGCGGCGCAGTTGTGGCTGGCGACTGCGCATGATGCACAGCAGAACCGTGTGAACGGTAGCCGGTGTGAAGTTGTCTCTTCCCCCTCGACGTGGCCGGTCAGCACGCCCCGTCTTCCCCTTCGAGATGAACCAGCGTCTCGCGCGCGCGCGCTCTTCTCGTATCTGGTAACGGCATCTGCCGCTGCTGAAGAAGTCGGACACGCCGAACGGGGAGGGAGGGGGGGGCCGCTACTTCACGGTGATTGCGTGCAAAATAGCGTCGTTGTCTCGAAGTGTCGCCCGTCTCATCTCGTCTCGGGCGAATTGGAAAAGTGAGAATGGAAAGGAAAGGGAAGCAAAACGAGGTGCAAGACGAGACGATGAAGTGGAAGGGCATCGTAGCGGACACATGGACCATGTGTGACAAACCCGCCACCTCGAATCACCAGGGAGGACCTGGTTCGCGGACCCTGGTCGATGGAGATCTGCATTGGCACACCAGACGTGTATTGGTCGGTTCTCGGCTGCCCGATCATGCATGGTGAGCAGCCATACCCGCAGTCACCCGCATGGCCCCCCCCCTTCCCTTGTCGGCGTTCCTACGGAACGAGCTGCCGTGACACAGAGGCACGCGAACGACTGCGTCGCCGGCCTCGTAGGGCGTCGCATGTGCGGCCGCCACGGCTAGCGACGAAACGAAACAGAGCCTAGCCGGGCGTGGAGCATGCCGGACGCGGTTGAGCTGGAATACGCTGGCCGACAGACCGCAACCTGGCCCGTGGTGTCTTGACGATGCGACGGAGGCGACACCTCGCCAGCGTCACAGGGCGAGATGGGACCGGAGCACCTCCAGCAAAGGCATCCTCTCCCTCCAGGGCTCGTATCAGTAATCACTGCTCCCTCGCGACGACTCCTAGTTTGTTTCGCGAAGCCCGGCCCCAGATCGCTTGCGCAATGGACGACGTCGAGCTGTTGTTGGAGAGTGGGTACCCACGTCGGTGCTACGAGACATGGATGGCTTCACGCCGGCCGTGGGCGCTGGAGGCGCCGTGTACTTTGCGCGCCGGGAAGACTTGCTCCATTGGGCAGGGACCGCGAGGCTTTCCAGGGCCGGCCGGTTGAGGGAAGAGAACTGGGAGTTGCTCGAGGGACGCGGTGGCGGGCGCCGCACGATGGGCAGTCGCCGGCGTCTGTGGCAGCACTTGGGCACTTGGGCTGCCGCCCGGCAAGGTGTAGATGGGCGGCCACCGGGCAGTTCCAGCTCACTGTCTCGGTCAAGGCATGTGATCCCCCCGGCGCCCGGCCGTACCCCCGTGACGAGGCGCCGCCATGTCTCTCGGATCGACAGAGCCCAGGTGGCACGGCTTGGACGGCGCCCGGTATATCGTTGCGGCCCTGGGCTGCGCGTCGAGCCGTTCGATGGCTGGCAGCCGAGGAAAATGACAGGTCCAGTCGTGCGACGTGCGCCGTTCGCTGCCGTCCACGAGAGTGGCGTTATTCTGACGACCGGCGCGCAGATCGCAGTGACACGGTTGGAAACATCGCCCGTGGCACCTGTAGCGGACGAACGGATAGATGTACGGACGGCGGTGGCGCGAGGCCGCTGCGTCATGTGCGACTGTGTCGTGGAAGGGGAGTGAACGACGTCCGCTGGGGTGCTCCCGTTGCTGGGCCCGTACACCTGCATGTGTCGTTGACAGCATGACATGCCGGGATAAGACAGATGGAGGGTGGCCCAGAAGGTCTCCGATTAGACTCGCATCGTCTGCTGTGGAGCTGCTATCCAAGATACGCTTCAGTTCTCTGTAGACTGCCAGGTTGCATGCCCGGTGCCGACAGACATTGGCTGATGGGACGCCCCGAATGTCCTACACCAAGTAACCCCCTCCTCCGACTTCTAGAACCGCCTCTTCTTCTTGGCCGGGCCGGCGGCCGCCTTCTTCTCCAGCTCTCGTTTGAGTTCCTCGCGCCTGCGATCAGCCCGCTCTTGTGACGTTTCTCGAGCCTCCTCCACGCATGCTTCCTCCTTGCGCGTCGATGCCCTGCCGCGGCCAGTGTCCTCCCGAGCCGCCTTCGCAGGTGACGCTCCACCAATCTTGTTCCCGATTACACCAAGCTTCCTCGGAGCCGGGGCATCGGCCCTTTCTTCTGGCTCTTCAGCTTCTGGGGAACGTGTCTTTGGTGCAGCTCCACCAATCCTTCCCAGCCCTCCCTTCTTAACGCCGGTTGCTGGCACAGGCTTGGGGGCAGGCGGGGGTGATGACGCCGGCACTGAAACCGTTGCATCGTCGGATGCTTCCGAAGCCGTCTCTGAGTCATCAGCCTGTTGTCTCGCCCCGGCGTCTCTCGAGCTTTTCGCCTCCGGCGTTGGAGACCGAGGTGCCGCCGACTGCTTCCTCCCGCCGATAGCACCGAGCCGTGAGGTCACCTTCTTGGCCTCAGATTGCCGCGTTGATGCGGAGACGGCTACCGGCTGGTTGCTGTCTGGAATCACGGAATCGCCCCCGTCGCCGCCTTCAGTTGACGGCGCAGCGTCGGGGGGCGGCGCACCGCTCGGTGCCTTGCGTTTACCCCCTGATCCGAGGTGAGGTGGCGTGGCTTGGATCTGAAAGTCATCGTCATCTCCGGCGTTGGTCGAGCGCTCCGGCGTTGATGGCTCTCCCTTTGTCGGCGGTGCCTCCTGGGTCCGTTTGCGGTGTGCGAGCTGTGAGGTCCCCTTGAAGCCATGCCACCAATTGTCCAACGCTGGTGACTTGTCAATCTCCATCATGGCGCCATACTCGAGGCCCGAACCCCCAAACACGCTTTGCACAAGATCACCGGCGCTGTCTGGGGCCTTGATCTCGTCATCCAGCTCCGCCTTCCACCTGCGCCGGTCAAACGGAGCAAGTCCCTTGACCTTGTCCTCGGCGACAGATCTGGTCACCTTTCTCCTCCCCGAGAGGGCCGTAAACACATGCTCCATGCCGGTGCCCATCGCCTCCAGCTTGTCTGACAGCTTCGCGAGCACGGCGTCCTTGTGGACGAGCACCTGGACCAAGGACTCCACTTGCCGCTTCCTGGCGTAGTGCGCTTGGATCAGGGGTAGCACGAGATCGGTCGCGATACTCGAGGGGGGTGACTTTTCCAGATGAAAAGGCCACTTCAGAGGATCGAAGCCAGGAAGCGCACAGGTCACGTTGAGGATGAGGCCATCCTCCCCCGCGTCGGCTGTTGTGGGGGGTGACAGGTCGAGACTGGTATCCTCGTGCCCCGGCTGCGACGAGTCCAGGGCCGCCTTGAGGCTGGTGAGGAACTTGGCCATGTTCTCGGGGGTGTCGCTCGGGTCGATGCTTGTATTTCGGCTCCAGCCACGCATGCATATGGCCTTCCGCTCCAGACTCTCCGTCCACATGTTGGCCATGTCCGTCACACGGACGGTGTAGGATGCGTTTCCCATCTCAGCCGAGACCAGGAGCACGGGCAGCCCGGGCAGCGAGGGCAGCGGCAGAGGCCGCCACGCCAAATCCTCCGAAGACATAGCGACCGCCAGGGAGCGGGAGGACCGTCGTTTCAAGTAAACGTGGAGAGGATTGTCTTGCCGGCGCGAGTCGAGACGGAACTAGCCACGGGCGCTCGTGTGTGGCGTGGCGAGGTGAGACTGGTGAGCCTTTGGGCCGAGACTCGGCGAATACAGTCTGGAGAAGTGAATCGCAGGTATCATTACACGACAGTTGGCGTCGTGAGGGTGTGTTTGGCGCGCGCGGCCGAGTGCGGGTTGAGGACGCCCCTTCGAGTTGAAGAGACCCTTGAGTATGCCAGTTTCGGCCGTTGTACCAGAGTCTCGTCCAGTTCGGACAATGATGTCTGGGGCCAACGAGTTTCACAGACCATGCGGATGTCGAGCCGTCTCGCCTCGCGGAGGGAGCGCAGACTGCCGTGGCTGCTGTGGGCCCAGAGCAGAGCGCTGCAAACGTCGCACAGGGCAGGTCGGACGGGGGCTGCAGAAGACGCCGGCGCGGGATTAATATCGCCCAGGTCTTGGTCAAACGGACCACCGCAGGTGTCGTTGGATGATGCGAGGCTGAGCTGTCGCTTGAGGTTCTCGAAGAAGCGAGATGGAGGCGGAGGCGCGTCAGGCATCAGGCATCCATGTTCTCAGGCTGCAACCCCATTGGGCAGCCCTAACAACTGGCATGGATAGTGTGTTTGAGCTTGACAGGTAAGAACACCATCATTGGGCGATGAAACGGCAATGGAATAACTAGATTATCTTCACATTGTGCATGCGAAGGCTCAATCAAAGTCGCAAAGACAGCAGAGAAACAAGGTAGCCGCGAGTTGTTGAATATCTCGTGCGCCCGATTGTTTTCTCAACGCCATCAGCCCGAGTACTTGCAAGCAGTCAATGCCGCAAGGTAGAAGATTAGCAAGTCCTTGTTCTAGATACTCTATAAAACACAAATGCTCCAGCATAATTCATCATCGTCGACGGTCAAACTCATTTGCAGTCAACTGGATGCCGATAGAGCTCCGCAGAGATGTAGGGTAGCCTACCTCCTGCTAGCGCCCGAGCTCCCGATCTCCAGGACCCTTATGACGCACACCACCATCGGGGCTCAACAGGCATGTCATCATCGACACGGGCGAGAGCCGCAAAAAGGAAAACGCGAAGAGGACGTGAATTTATTCGTAGACATGGCGCCCGCACCTTCTTTTTCTCAATGCCAACCCTGATTTGTTGCCCGTGATCTATGCTACCTCTATCAGCACGGCGGTTCTGCTCGCAAACAGTTCGACCCAAGTGCATCGTCTCAAAGCGGCCATTTTTGCCGTCACTTGAGGCCCCGTTTGCTGTCGCGACACTCGCCACGATGCCCCCCAAAGCAGCCGGGAAACGCAAGGCCGCTGCTGTGCCAGATGCCAACGGCACCGCTGGCAGCAAGCGGACAAAGACCGGCAACCCCCTGCGCGAGCCCCATCCCCTGGCTCAGGACACCGAGAAGCACGGCATCGTGCTCCGAAAGTACTACCCGCCGGAGATGAGTACCGCCCGCGCCCGTGCCTACAACAATGACGAGATCCCGCGACCCATCGAGCAGCTCGTCTCCGCGCTGGAAGACACGGCCGGCCAGCGCAGCAAGGTCGCCGTCAAGCATGCCGTGGTCCACTGGTTCAAGACGGACCTGCGCCACACGGACAACAAGGCCCTCGCGCTCGCCAGCGAAAAGGCCAAGGGCGCCGGCGTGCCGCTGATATGCATGTACATTGTCAGCCCGCAGGACTTTGAGGCGCATCTCACCGCGCCGGTGCGGGTGGACTTTGTGCTGAGGACGCTCGAGGTTCTGAAACGCGACCTGGCTAAGCTGGACATTCCGCTGCATGTCGAGACGGTGGAGAGGAGGAGGGCGATTCCTGATCGCGTCCTCGCACTCATGGAGGAGTGGGGGAGCAGGCATCTCTTTGCAAACATGGAATACGAGGTCGACGAACTGCGGCGAGAGGCTCGCCTGGTCCGGGAGTTGGCTGACAATGAAATGTCGTTTGAAGTCGTCCACGACAGCTGCGTTGTCCCGCCGGGGCAGCTACGGAGCGGTTCGGGCAGGCAATACGCCGTCTACTCTCCTTGGTACCGGGCATGGGTCGCCCACATCCACGCCAACCTCGACCTCCTGGAGCTCTTTGACGCGCCCGCCAAGAACCCAGACGTCGCGCGGAAGACGTTCAAGAAGCTGTTCGACGGCCGCATCCCGGCGGGTCCCAAGAACAAACAGCTCAGCCAGGAAGAAAAGAAGAGGTTCCACGCCCTCTGGCCTTGCGGAGAGCACGCCGCCAACGACAGGCTGGCCAAGTTCTGCGACGAGAGAATCGGCAGCTACAAGGACAGGAGAAACATCCCGGCTGACGATGGGACCTCCTGCCTTTCGGTGCATCTTGCGAGCGGAACCATCAGCGGACGTACGTGTGTTCGGGCGGCGCGGGACAGCAACAAGACCAAGAAGCTGGATGGCGGAAGCGAGGGCATCCAGACTTGGATCAGCGAGGTCGCCTGGCGCGACTTTTACAAACACGTTCTCGTAAACTGGCCGTTTGTTTGGTAGGTGCTCCCAAAGTCTATTGGCTACGATCAAGCACTGACGGACGCAGCATGAACAAGCCATACAAGCCCGAGTACTCCAACATTGCGTGGTCATACGACCAAGACCACTTTGCAGCGTGGTGCGAGGGCCGAACTGGTTTCCCCATTGTCGACGCAGCCATGCGCCAGCTCAACCACATTGGCTACATGCACAATCGCTGCCGCATGATCGTCGCCTCGTTCCTGTCCAAGGACCTGCTCATAGACTGGCGCAAGGGTGAGCGGTATTTTATGGAGCACCTCATCGATGGCGACTTTGCGAGCAACAACGGCGGCTGGGGGTTCAGCGCGAGCGTCGGCGTCGACCCGCAGCCGTACTTTCGCATCTTTAACCCCCTTCTGCAGAGCGAAAAGTTTGATCCTCGGGGCGAATACATTCGCAAGTGGGTTCCCGAGTTGAAGAACCTGAACGACAAGGAGATTCACGACCCGTATGGTCGTGGTGCTGGGGCCAAAGCCAAGAAAAGCGGGTATCCGGAGCCGATTGTCGTGCATAAAGACGTCAGGCAGCGAGCGCTGAGTGCGTACAAGGCGGCAAACGAGAGTGGCATTTAATGACGACTTTTCGATCGAACGAGGGTTTGCGGACTAGCTGTATTAGTACCTCACAATGGCAACGGTTAATAAATTCACACGTGGGAGTTGCGAGCTCGTGCATGTGTGACCTGTATCTGTACCATGACGAGAGGCTTAACCGCCACAGCTTTTTTGAGGCCAGTTCAATCAGCGGCACGGAGACTATCGAGGTAGTCCCAGAATCCTCGGTCAAGAAGCGGCCCGAGAGGCCAGTCCGAGGAGACTTTGCTAGCCGGCGCACAGCAGCATGCATCACGGTATCATCACATCGCAGAGGTCGCATGGGTCGCAGATCGTTTGGAACGGTTCAGCTTGTCTCGAAATCGAGCCCAAACGCCTCGAATTGGATATTGCTAGATGCACCCAACTCTAGATCCACGCATGCCTTTTTTCATGCCCGAGCCAATCCCTGGACGCCAGTCAGAATCGTCGCGTCCCTCCCAGGTCGTGTTGTCCGCCGGGAAAGAAATACCTCTAACCGCACAACATTTATCGCTGGCCGCTCCAGACGCTCTTCAACAGACCGTCCCGCTGCGCCAGGCGGTTCATCGCATCGTCGCTCTCGCCCATCGCTCGCACGAAACCGCACAGGGCGTAGACGTGGTTCTCGCCGGCAACGGCGCGGCCGTTCTCGTCAACCTTGGCGATCGAAATCTGGACAGAGCCGTGGTCCTTGGCCTTGATGATGCGGTTGGTGGCGCTGCACTTGCGCGGGACGTAGCTGTAGAAGCGAGGTTGTCAGCATTTCGGTCGCGGAACTTCGAGTGTCGGACGGCCCTTACAGATCGACGATCTCGCCACGGTCGTTCTCCATCTTGACGGTTGAGGAGGGGTGGTGTAGAGGTGGATTGAAGTGTTGTCGGACGTGGGATGTGGTCGTCGAAAACGCTTGGTGGGATGCTTCAAACGTCCCTGCAAATTTGACATGGCTCGATAATTTCGTGGGGCGGGCAGGGCTTTCTGTGCGTCAGGTGACTGGTCAGGTGACCACGCGGGAGTCTCGTGGAGTCGCTGTCCTTTCCGCGCTACGACCGGCACGGCTCCGCACCGCATCTCCATCGCGCCACTACCAATGATTGCCGTGAGGGCGATCTGATGTCGACAATCGCGCCGTCTCATTTCTAGCGACGACCTTGGGAGCTTAAACCATTCGGCTTTACACCAAGAGTCTGAGATGCGCTTTGCGCTCTCAGTTACTCGGAGCCGGCGCGATGGCTTCTCCTGATGTGTTCCTGTCGTCGCCGGCGCGTGCCAGCCGACGAGGGGCTCACCTGGCCGTCTCTTCGTCGCCCGACTTGCCGTCTCTGCAGGACCTTTTGTCGCAAAGGCCGAAGCGGCCCCCGCTGCGAAGCGGCAGCAAAGCCGTGCCGGTCCCGGACAATGCGCCGACGACCTTCACCAGCGCCGGCAGCCTCTGGAGGTCGTTACAGGCGAATGAGCCGGTCAAAGCTTCCTCAGCTGCGGGGGAGCCTGTTCAGGAAGCGCTGGAGGACATTGATACCTCAGTTGTGATCGAAGTACCACCAGAGAGTGTCCCGCAACCGCGCAAACCCAGACGGCGGAAAAAGCCCGTACCAGAATGTGCCGAGGTGGCAGCCGAATCAAGAGCGCATTCCAATTCACCAGTGAAGGGCCAACCGTGGAGGAAGTATAAGTCTCCAAGACAAGAGAAGGATAGTGTTGTGGTGCCGACATCTCCGAAGACACTCAATCCAATGCCGGAGTCGGCCCCCAGCGACGGGGTGGACATTGTCACGAGCCACTTCTTCGAGCAGCCCGAGCCGAAGAAGTTGCCACAGGCTAACCGGACCAAAGACGGCGCAAACGTACCACCAGAAGCAAAGAAGTCGACAAAGGTGAAAGCGACCAAAGATGAGTCAAACGAACCGCTGCAGCTAGAGGCGGCAATGAGTCGACGGATGGACTGGACCCCTCCAGCTCAGAAAACTCACATCGTCCTCGACTCTGATCCTCCCGTGTTAGAAGAACCATGCTGCTTGGAGGAACCACACCGCTCACAAGCTGATGATGAGCCCGCCGAGCCCTTTGGAAGCCTGCTAGCTGCCTACACATGCCATGACGGCGTGCAGCAGGAGCCGATCCCGATCTCAGACGAGGACTCGAGCTTCCTCAAAAAGCGAAAACTGAGAGAACTCGTTCATAGCAAGTCCGTCGATGGCTCAGAATTATCAAAGCCTGAGAAATCGCCAGTGAAGCAAAAGGCGCCGAAAAAGAAACCACGAACCATTACAGGACTCGCCACTGCCGCTTACAGACTGCCGACTCAACCTGATGCTGTTTTGGTAACCGTCGATGAGAACCAACAGATCGAGGCATCAAAGTCGGCTGTGGCTGGCAAAGGGAAATCCAAACCGCGGAAGAGAGCATCCAGAGCACCGAAGAAGCCTCCGCCACCGCCCAAGCCGATCCTCTTATCCCCAGGGGCGGCATTGAAGCAGGTGGCATGCCAGGACTTTGTTTTTGGTACCTCCAGTCAGTTGGCGCGGGAACAGTCTCCGTCACTGCTGCGCGATCTCCAGGCGGCCATGCGAAACTCGAATCAGCTGGACTACATTGAATTTACAACACCGGTAAATAGTGATGCTATTGAGCCTCCGGAGCGATGGTCGACACTTTGGGGTGCAGCAGCGCGAGATGCAGACGGTGACTTGTTTGATCTTGAAGTGTGCAACCTTGCGGATGGCTCGCAACGTCTGCCAGAAGCTGCCGCGGAAGATGATCCATTCGGATACGTCCGAGCCGAAGATGCAGCTGTCCTACCTGAGCTGCCCGCAAAGAGCAACCCGCCAGATGACGACTCGTTTGTAGGCATATCAGATATCCTACCCGCACCTGGCAGGAAGCCGATCGAGACTGTTGATGATGATTCTCATTTCTCAGGAAGCGAACTCTCCACCGGTTCTACGACCGGACGGCGTGGCGCACCGGGCAAGGGGTACCACAAAGAGTTGCAGAGGGGACACGACGATGGGAAGCACGCTGAAAATGAACCGGATGGGCCGCCGGCTTCGAAAGAGCCGGCTTCGCGACCGTCTTACGAACACTGCTCGGATGCGCAACTCGCGAAACAAGTTGCCCAGTACGGGTTCAAGCCCATCAAGAAGCGCACAGCCATGATTGCTCTTTTGCAACAGTGTTGGCGAGGCGGCGCCGGCCCGGGACTGGGCAGCGTCAGATCAGCGTCTACCGCGGCCGGCGCATCTAAAGATGCATCAAAGTCAGGTAGCACTTCGGCAGCAGAGACGGCCAAAGAGAGGCGGCCTCGGGGTCGACCGAGAAAGATTCGTGAGGGGGCCGCACAGGAGCCGCCACCGTCTGCGCAGCCTCCGGAGTCGCCCAAGAGGCCGCGGGGGAGGCCCAGGAAAGACAATGTGGCATCTCCTCCGCGAGCTTCGACACCAACACGGGCAAAGCCGTCAGCCACCACGGCGAGCCAACTCCTGGCTACGCCAAAGCGGAAAGCCAAGTCCAAGGTCATTGAGATTCCAGACTCTGATTCTGATGCCGGCGGCGACCTGTCTGCATCGCCTTGCTCGTCTCCCGATCCCACATTCTCGCCGGCTCAACCGGTCGACCTGACGCTGTCTATCGACGAGGATACGAAACTCTCCCTGGCAATGTCCCCTACGGACCAGCAATCGGCTTTGTTCGCGCACATCACGAAAGCCGTGACCACAGCGCCGAGGACGACAGACCCGGCGAATCCTTCCTGGCACGAAAAGATGTTGCTCTACGACCCGGTTGTGCTGGAGGACCTGACGTCATGGCTAAACTGCGGGCAGCTCACGCGCGTTGGACACGACGGGGAGGCGAGCGTCGGCGAGGTCAAGAAGTGGTGCGAGTCGAAGAGTGTGTGTTGCCTGTGGAAGGTGAATCTGAGGGGCAAGGAGAGGAAGCGATATTGATATGTGAGCGGCTATGATGAGCGCGGCGTGGATGCTGTTTCAGACGGGGTGCATGGATTGCCCTTTTGGGCGTGTAGACGACAGGGTAGCAGCCGCATGGATGATGAATTGATGGAAGACTACCGTATGCGGACGTACATCAGCGGAGAACCCCACGCCGCCATCATCGTGAACAATAGACTCGGGCTATTGTCGTTTATTTGCTGCTCCTCCGTCCCATTGAGAGCCAACGTTGGTGCCGGGCCGCTAGGGACGGACCTCGGCTCAGCGGCGTCCCCCGCAAAGCATTCGCAGTCGAGGCTGAACCGACCCGACCAAGCAGGCAGACATCTACCGAAGCGTTGGCTCAATGTCGTGTTCGATACACCCCGTGGCGAGGCATTTTTCACGCTGTCCGGTGCTGCATCTCTCCTCTGCCGGCGCCAGAACACCACAGCCTCGCGTACTCCCTACACGACATTGGCGCGGCTCACCTCGGCTCAGCACCACCACCATCACCACCACCACCACCACCATGCCGTCGCAGCAACGCGCCGCCTCGTCCTCGTCCAGGAAGGAGGACGGCGAGGTCCCCGAGCCCCGGCCCAGCTCGTCGGTGCTGCTGCTCTCGCCGACCAACGAGGTCCTGCTGCTGCACCGCGTCAAGACGTCGTCGGCGTTCCCCTCGGCGCACGTCTTCCCCGGCGGGAACCTGGACCCGTTCCACGACGGCGAGGTGCCCGCGCCCGACGCCCCGGGCCGGCACCAGGACGGGCCGGCGTACCGGCTCGGCGCGGTGCGCGAGTGCTTCGAGGAGACGGGCATCCTGCTGGCCAAGAGGGGCGGCGCGCTGATCGACCTCCCCGTGGCGCAGCGGGACGAGATGAGGAAGCGCGTGCACGCGAACGAGGTCAACTTTGCGGAATGGGTCGCGTCGCTCGGCGGCGTCCCGGATACAGGTTCGTTCGTCCCAGGCCGCGAACTCGCGTCGTCGACGGCGTTGCTCACGCGGCGGCAGCGGGCCTCGTGCCCTTTACCAGATGGATCACGCCCCCCGGCGTGCCCAAGCGCTTCACCACGCAGATGTACGTCTACCTGCTGCCGATATCGCGGCCCAAGGCGCCGTCGGAGATGCTCATCCCCACGCCCGACAACGGCGTCGAGCACACGGCCGCGCTGTTCGCGCCGCCGCAGGCCTTCCTGCGGCGCGTGGCCGAGCAGTCCATGATCCTCTTCCCGCCGCAGTACTACCTGCTGCACCTGCTCGCGCGGTTCCTGACGGGCGGCGGCACGGCCTCGCTCGAGGAGGGCCCGCTGCACTACGCGGCGCAGCGCAAGAAGCTGCTGTCGTTCCTGCGGCGCGTGCCCACGGCGGAGACGGAGGAGGGCCGCTGGAACCCGACGTCGGGCATCGCGTGGGCCGACAAGGTCATGTGTCCGCACCACTTGCTCGTGCGGGCGTCGGACGGGCGCGTCGTCCTGGGGCTGGAGAGGCCGGGGCCGGAGCTCGAGGGCACGCGCCGGGGGGGCGACTGGGAGAGGGTCGCGCTGGTGAACTTTGGGAGGGGGGGGCCGAGGGACGTGGAGATTCGGCGGAGGGTGGATGTGATGAGGGAGGAGAGGGCCGCCGGCGGGGATTCCAAGCTGTAGATGGCGTTGCCGTGGTGTTGTCAGGGTGAGTCTGGCAGTATACCACTATGGTGGTGCGGGAACAACCCCGGGCGTGCCAGTGTATGACCAAGGTGGGACTTGCTCTCAAAGGGACGTCACATACAAAGAACAGAATGTATAGAGGGTACTTGTGGAAACGAGGTGGGCTCATGTCTATAAAGGGCGGTGTGAGAAGACTGGCAGACAGGGAGAGACGTTGGCAAGCGGCAGCTCGACCTGTCCCAGCACATCACCTAGGCAAAGTCTATTGTCAACTAGGAGTCTCCTACAACCACCATTTCTGCCATTTCCACTTCTCAACTTTCCCTCTCCAGTTCTCAACTTTCTTCATCTCAGTTTCATACAGACTCGGCACTAGTGATTCATCCACCCTGATAGCAGCCACCAGCAGAGTGTGCTTCCCGGACACCCAGGTCTCTAGAGTGCCCGCTTTCTCCAGTCTCTCTCTCAACTCGAGTTCAGGTGAGTCTTCTCTACATTAAAGACCCTTCAATCTCAGCTCCCTCCCGCCGCCTTCTCTCCCCCACGCACCTGTTCCGCATAGCTCCTCCACTGCATTTCCTGTACCACTTCTCGTCCGCTCAAACGCATCCTCGCCAGCTGTCCGCCACTCTCTTCTTCCAACCACATCAGAAGCTGAATCTCCTGCCTCCTAGCATGACCAGTAAAGCACCAGCCGCGCCGCCAGCCTTCGAACCCCCGCCCGCGCATTACCCGTCCTGCCTCCACGAACTGCCCAAGGAGAAGCAGCTCTACCGCCGCCTGCAAAAGATCTACGTCCAGTACAGCGACACCTGGGACGACGAGTCGCGCTCCGCGTGGTTCTCGCTCATCGAGAAGGCGACCCTGTCGCGCACCACCGCCGTCAAGGTCAGCAGCCACAACATCGCGAAGCAGGTGGGCGCGTACCCGGAGAGCGTCACCTGGGCGCACTTTGTCGTCCTGAAGGCCATATTCAAGCAGCAGCTGTTCAAGAGCAGGAAGACGCTGAAAATCATACAAGCGAAATACCCCTCTGCCAACTACAGCTCGAACGCGTTCAGCGAGAGCTTCCGACAGCCGCTGCCCGGTTCGGAGCTGAAGACGAAGACGGTTCCACCGCTAGCACCGGCCAACATGCGCCGCTCTCCTCCCAAAGAACCTGCCGCCGAGGAGACTACGAAGTCTGTTGAGCCTCCTCCACCGAGCGCAAGCACCGCCCCTGCTGCCTCGACTCCTCGACGCCCGTTGCCCGTTTCTCGCCCAAAGATCAAGACGGAGCCGTCCGAGAAGCCCCCAAAACCCGCCGCCGCGCCTGCGAGGAAGAGAAAGAGAGAGCCCCCAAAGCCAGACGACGCCACTGTGCTCAAGGCGACGAAGCCTGAGCCCGCCGACTCGCAGCGCGCTCTGGACCAGGCATCACCCGCCGCAGCCCAAGATTCCCGGGAATCGCCCGCCGTTCCCGCCGTTGCCGACGGTTGCCCAGACGACTTCAAGCCGGCACTCGTCAAGGCAGAGGCGCCCGCCGGCCCCGTCGGCCAGCAGCCCCCCGCGAAGCGCCAGAAAGGCACCGCGCGCGGTCCCCAGCCCGGACCGACGGTGAAGACGCAGGTGGCGGACCTGCTCCAGGCGGTCGCGGAGAAGCTCGGCAAGATGGAGGAGAGCATGCGCCGCCAGGAGCAGAAGCTGGCCGCGCAGGCCGACCAGGTCAGGAGGCTCTGCCAAGAGACCGGGCACATGAACGCGGCGCTCTACCGCCTCCGCCGCTGGGTCACGGTCGCCCAGAGCCAGGGCGTCCCCATCCCGCCCAGAGCCTGGGACGACCTGCGCAGCACCTACAAGGCGCACCAGGCGGAGGGGCCGGACGAGGCCAAGCAGCGCGGCGCGGCGCCCGTCGGGGGCCGAGAGCGGCTGGATGGAGCATCGGGCGCTGGCAATTCGGGGAAGTGAGGGATAGGCCGGGGTACGGACGGCGATGGAGGGACATTCGGGGAATAGCGGGCTACGTGCTCTACTTGGCGAAAATAATACGACGGCAGGCTTTGCAGTGAAATACGTTGATCTCGTGTGCTCTTGTTGCGTCTGTTGCGGCGTGCTGGGCGTTTCGGGGGGCTCCTCCCCGGCGTGTTGCGACTCCGACTCGGCGCGTTGAACGCCCTGCGCTCTTCGCAGCTGGCAGAATGGGGCTCGCTAGAACTGGGCAAACGCCGTGAAACTGCGCATGGCGATGCTGTGTCTGGATTCTTTTTGGTTCTTGCTCAAGTTTCCCACGAGCACCCCGGACGTTGAGGCGACCGAGCCGACATCCGTTTAAAGATCAGCACGACTCTGGGCACGTGATAGCAGGAAACTAAAGCCGTTAGCAACCCTGAACATCTGAAGCAAATTGCCTATAAGTTGTCCTTTACTTCTGGGCCACTGCAGATAAGGGCCAATCCATCCTCCCACGAGCTCTAGGGTAGCCATTCCTGCCCGCCAACCCCCTGGACATCAGTCCATACCCCGGATTGTTGGCGGCTCTCACGCGATGCCAAGCTCTCTGACACGTTCTCGTGCATGAACCTGGAGAGAATACGACGTGCGTGCATCAAACCTGATGAGGCGGTCCTTATCCGGCAACGTCATGTCCCACCCCGAGCTCGTACACTACTCGCCATAACCCTGAGCCGGTTCTCGGCGACAACCACCGTGAAGACATGCCATCCCATCATTCCTGCGCTTGGACCGAGCAGCGACTTCTTCCCTCGGTCGAACTCGCTCATCATCAGCTCACCTCGAAACATTCTCTGCCGCCCAGTCCCTGCACTCGCCCAATCTACCGACCAAGAAACGTGCTGCGACCCGCGGCCCCTCACCCATCGCCGCACGCGCAACGCCATCGCCAGCAGCCACCCTCGCCCCAACCCGCAAGCCGTCCAAGTCGAGGCTTGCGAATGGCCCAATAAACGCCTCGCGGGCGCACCGAGCTAGAAGCTAAGCGCCCTCCCAAGCTTAACCCGGCGTGCACCCGCGGCAGGGGTTGGCTGCGCGCGGCGAGCGGGTGAGCCCATTTGAGCAAGTTTCTCCCTCAAGCTTCTGTGATACCTACCGAGCGAGCCCGCGAGCCCGCACTGGCCGGCGCCGATGCAGATATTGCCTCGTGACGGGACGTGTGTGCTGGGCCGCGCAGATCCGTCGTGCGATTGAGGCATCGAGAGAAACGAATTTGGTTTGGTTTGTTTTGTCAGAGGCATGGGGCAGTACCGTGTTTGAGCGACGGTGGACACGGGAATGCGGGGCTCGGCCGGGTGGGTCCCCGGCGTTGGGACCGGGCCCGGACACCGATGCAGACTCGCTGCACCTGGACCGGCTTTTCTTGCTCACTATGTGCTGGACCCGGCTTAATTGCCAACCCTCTGCTTAAAACGATAGTTCTACTAGCCTGCCCCGCGCCGCTCAGGGGTCCGGCTGTTCTCGCCGAGCTGTAAAGCTGACCGCTCTCCTCGCCAAGCTATAAAGCTGCCCGCTCAGCCTCGTCCATTGCCCCTCGTCCATCGATCCTTCAGATTCACCACTCAGCCTCAACCTCGGCTCTTCCCGTCACGATGGTTTCCAAGACTCTCTTCGCGCTGGCTGCGGCCCAGACCGTCTCCGCCCATTTCGGATTGACCTTCCCCGAGTGGAGAGCCGATACCCTTGCCAAAACGACCAACTACAGCCAGTGGACGTATCCCTGTATGCACACACCTCCCCGCCTGCTCTCGCGATCGAGCAAGCCTGCGAGATCGTGCGAGAGGTATTCAGACCCCGTGAAGCGGTGCCGTGCTGACGAACCCAGGCGCCGGCGTCCCCTACGGCACGGGCAACGTCACGGACTGGCCCCTTGACGGTGGCTCCCTCAAGCTCGACCTGCACCACCCCTGGACCTACATCTTCGTCAACCTCGCCATCGGCGGCAACAGCACCAACTTCAACCAGTCCCTCACGCCAGAGTTCCTCAACGCCACTGGAAAGGGCACCCTCTGCATCGAGAAGCTCCCCCTCCCCGTAAAGGTCGAGGACGGCGCCCTCGCCAGCCTGCAGATCGTCACCGTCGGCGAGAGCGGCTCCGCCCTCTACAACTGCGCCGACATCCGCTTCAAGAAGGACGCCCAGGCCCCCGCCAACTGCACCGATGGCGGCATCAAGGTCGCCGCCATCAAGGAGCAGAGTGGCAACGGCACTACCGGCGCCGACGGTACCGCCGGCAACTCGACCAGCGGCGGCGACAAGAAGACTGGCGCTGCCGGCATGCTGGGCGTCAACACCGCCGCGCTGGGAACCATTGCTGGTCTTGCCTCGGCCTTTGCCATGGGCCTCGGCTTCTAGCAGACTTGACCTACGTTTTGGAAGTCGGGAGTTTTGGAAGCCGGGAGTTGGTGGTAGTCACAACAGCAAAACTCAGGGCTGATGAGCGACGATATTAATCTCTTTTCTATTGACCACGATTGATGATGCCATGCCATTTCATTCATTCCATTCCATGCAATGCCATATAAATGTCCATATATGCCGGTGACGAGCGTATAAACGGAAATTTCCCATCTGCCACGAGTCAGTCAATGTCTGCGGCATTGCGACGGGCCTGCGTACCCTGTCTCAAAAGACCCCTAGCTCGTGTATCTCATGTCGCCCATGCCAAAGACGGCCGGTCAAATCTTGAGACCAGCGATCCTATCGGGCGGTCGACAGTTATAAAGCAATCGACGTAGAAGTGTATTCCTCCCGCAATCGTAGGCCCTCACCGTACCGCGGCGCTCTGCTCCCCGTGTAGCTCCTGCAACATCTTCGCCATGGTGATTCGTTGGTTGGGGTTCGGCGTCAGCATCTCCTTGACCAGTCGCTCCAGGCGGTCCCGAGCGTTCAGCTTCTCTCTCGCCTCAAATATCTCCGTCAGCCAGTCGCGCATCTGCGTGACGGCAGGCTGCCCGTTGCCATGCTTGTGCGGCGCAGACGGGTTGTTGATGCCTCCGATCTGCCAGTACAAAGGCTTGGCATGGTGCCGTCTCGCGCGGCTGTCGGGAAAGGTAATCTTGCGTAGGACGTACAGCATCGTGACGCCCAGAGCCCACACATCCGATGCAGCACCGCGGAGCTTCTTGCCAATGAACTCGGGAGGAACGTAGTAAGGTGTCCCGCCGGTGGTCGGGGAATTGGCCGCCGGTGTCGTTAGCCCAAAGTCGCAGAGTACGGCGCCTCTTTCGGGCGAATAAAGGATGTTGGCTGGCTTGATGTCGTTGTGGACAAGCTTTCGTCCATGGATGTAGTTGAGGGCTTCGGCAATGTCTCGCAGGATTCGCAGCGCGTCGTCCCGGCTGCCGATGAATTCATCTGCCCTATTCCTCCACCGGACCGATGACGCAAGGTCTGGAGCCTCCACGTGCTCCATGTAGAGCGACAGAAAACGGGCATCACCGCCATAGTACCGGACGATGGAGTCGTGCTTCAGGTCCTCCTGGCTCTGGCATTCACGCATCCACATGTCGGCCTGGCGGATGACGTTGCGCTCGTGCGCGAGCGGCTTGTCGCTTGAGTTTCCGACCCTCGTCTTGAGGACCTTGACAGTGACGATGTTGTCCGGCATGTGCGAGTGGGTTGCCTTGTAGACCGCAGACAGCGCCGTGGACGCTATTGGATCCCGCTTGGTGAGCTGATATTCGTCGACCTCGCATATCCCGGGCACAATAATCGTCTCCCCTTGCTCCGCGTCGAGCAAGGCGTGGCCATTGGACGCAGAGAGCTCCTTGCTCTCTCTCGCGTTGGGCAGCGGGAAGACGAGTGGTTCGCCGGCGGGACGAAGGAACATGATGACGCCATCGTCTGCCGGGGCGCCGGCATCTGAGATGCGACGCTTCACCCTCTTGTTGTCCTCATCCGGGGTAAGAGCACGCTTGCTGCCCGAGCCACTCGGATGGATGAAGCCGGAGCTGGAAGATGAAGAGTCCTCTGGCAGCGAGGGCTGCGGCTGGTAGAGGGTGACGGGCCGCTTCTCTAGAACGCGAAAATCCAAGACGGCGAGGTCTCTGACCTTGATCCTCCAGGTGCCTGGTTTCAAGGCCTTTGCGAGGCCGGGGTTGATGACGTGGCCCTCGCCCGACGGCGGACTGGCGAGGAGGCTCTGCGATATCCTGGACAGCGAAATGGGCACGTCGGACTTGTTGAGGAAGATGACCTTGTCGCTGGCCGGGTCGTAGTAAAGCTCGCACCACAACGGCGGGCGCGAGGACTCGTCCTGGGATTCCCCCGGGATCCTGACGGAGAACTTGATATCCTTGGACGTCTGAGTCACGGCTAGGACCTTGTGCTCAGGCTGCTCCGACGAGGCGACCTCGGCGCGGAGGGCGAGCCACTGGCAATTGTCGCTCCCGGGACTGACGGAGCGGGTGTTGTGCAGCCTGGTGAGAGGCCGCACGAGGATGCGGATGCCCTGCCTGTGGTGGTGGTCCTCGACCTGCAGCACGTCGAGGGGAACGACCTCGCCGTCGGGCAGGCTGCCGGGCTCCTCGACGCGGATGCCCCTGAATCGGGCGTCAATCTCCGACTGCGAGAAGGGCTCCGTCCTCTCCTCCGAGACCCCTTCCGAAGGCTCGGGCCTGGCTTCGGCCATGAGGAAGGGGATGGGGTTGGCGGCGCCTAACAGGACGCGCCCATGTGGTGTATCGGTGGTGATAGCGCAGCGGTTGGGCCCGAGGAGGCAGGCCAGTGGGGGGAGGGGAAAACTCCAGGCGTGCGCACAATGTTAGGCGGCTCCGGGCAGCGGGGTACAGGTACGGAGCCTCAGCATGAAGGGGGTATGTGGACGGAGAGATTCGAAAGTGTAAGTTGGAGCCAGCATTCACAAACGGGTGCACGCCATAAATGCAGGAACCAAAAGGGCAAATGCCGAGCTGGACAACCCGACAAACGACAGCGTCATATGCGCAGGTGAGAGCGCGACTGTGCAGGAGGCCTGGGCTGCTGATGTTGATGGCGCCGTCTCAGCCTCAAGCGCCAGGGCAGACGGAGTCATCGGTGGTCTCTGCTCTGTGGTCCGCACTCGCGGGACAGGAACAGCGGGTGCCTGACAACGGGACAGCGTGTTGCTAGCGGGTGACGGGCCGCTGGAACCTGGGAGAGGGCCGGAGAAGAACGGGCGAGTGACCGTTGAGGCGCAGCGAACAGTTATTGTTAGGGTTTGGACGAGCAGACCAGAGATCAGCTAGTGCTGGCGGGTGTATCCTCGGGGCAAGCATGGCTGCAGAGTGACAATGCGAATACCTCTGGCGACATCTCGCGTGACTGTCCGAATCGAGATGGCTCGCGGTGTTGGCTGCGTGAGACGCCTGCGCCTCAGCCGTGCACCGCCCGTCAGCTGAAGAAGTCGTCGGCCGAGTTTGCCTTGTGAAGACGTGTCCGCCGTGAGGCGGCGAGGAGTGCAACGAGAGTGAGAGTAAGAGTGAGCGAGGCGACGACATGCCACTTGACGTCGATTGTCTTGCCCCATAACTCCGTACAGGTCACATGCTCGAGCCGTGATGAAAGAACGGCCGGAGTAGCAAGAGTCTCCGGACGCGGCTTCATCAGTCGCGTCTTTGTCGCCTGACGGTCATGAGGTGAAGCGCTCAGCTGCCACTCGGGCTTGATCGAGACAGACAGACATGCCTTTGCTCGAGGGCTTCCCTGCCTCAGCAGCCACAGCCGCACCAACAGGACAGTGTGTATTGCACTGTTTTGTTTGTTCACTTTGACAAAATGCACGAGCGCAGGGCTGGGGTTGGCTCGTGCCTCTCATGCAGGGCTCCATCCACTAGTGTTCCATTCGCCAACCTCCCAGACGCAGCCTTTGTGATTGGTCCAGCCAAATGGCGGAGTGAGATTTTCGAGACGTGGCGTCCAATGGGGGCCGCTGCCACTTGCGGCCTCAGGCCGCCATGCCTCCCCTTCCGTCACCCTGGGTTATGTTGCTAGTACGCGGTCCCCCCAGCTGGATGCTCGACTGTTTTCGTCACGACGGGCTTCAGCGGACCTATACAAACTCCCTCTCTCCACTCTGCAACTTCCCCCTCGCAACGATATCCGACCCCTACCGCGCCCAACGCCAGACGCCCGTACTCGCCAAACACCGTCAGCATGGCCTCGATATCTGGTGCGTTGCTGTGAAGACGCCCTCGTGCGAATTGCACACTGGGCCTCACCCGGATTCACGGGCGCCTCTGCCTGCGTTCGCCGGCCGCCGCTCCTCGGTCAACATGGACGACCCGGGCTGGGCCTGGCCCGCCTGGAAGTTTGGCATGAAGAGGGACGACCTGTTCACGACGCTGCACGACCGATACAACACCTTCTCCTACACCCTCCAAGACCCCGAAGCCTTCCACCACGACGTCTACGAGATCTCTCGCGATGCCGACACGACGGAACAGTTCCACCGCTTGATGGCGGACCGGCAGCAGCAGCGCCTCCGTGAGCTCAACGAGTCTCTGGAGACGCTGGCTGTCGAGATCATTGCCAACCCCAAGCTGATGGGTTCTGAACAGTGGCAGCACGCCCTGCAGATGTTCCGTACCAAGTCGTACGACTCCATCGTCAGGTACTTTGCGAGCTACCTCCCCGACGACTACCTTGATCGTCACGAATCTCAGTCCACCTCTTCCTATTCCTCCTTTTCCGAGGCGGATAGTATTCGCACGGTGAGCACCAAGGCCAGCAGCGCCGACGATGCTCCCTCACCTTTCCTGGACGACGACTATTTCCCCAACGGCCCCGTCATGACCGTCGAGCCCTGTTCCTTTGAGCGCGATGCTCACCCCGAGGGCCCTCCATCGCCTCCGCAATCGGAGGCAACACACTCGGAATGCTCCGCATCATCACCATCCGATGCAGAGTCTCCCGCCTACTCTACCAACCCGCCATCCCGCTCCATGTCCTTTTCGGGCTCTGAGTCGGGACATCTTGGCCCCGAGCTGATGCGGCGCCGGTTTGATAGCCACGACGATGACGAGACGTCGCAGTCCGACGACTGCGATACCTCCGTCACCTCGATGTGCGACTCGGCCGAGACGCAGTCCTCGTGCGACCCTGTCGCCGACGACAAGACGCAAGCCGACCAACCCTTGTATTTCGAGGACGACGACGAGTTTCCTCCTGCCCAATACCCCGACGACGACTTCGACTTTCTCGACACCCTCGACGCGTCCAATGATACCCTAGAGTCCGATACCCCCACCCCGCGCCAGGAAACCGTCGCCACCACCTCGTACATGGAGTACAAGTCGACTGCAGCAAGAAGGCTGCCCTCACCCTGTCGACGTCCACCCTCACCAAAGTCGCAGCTGGCGCACCGAGCGACCGGAAGCCTGGCGCGGGAGGTGCGCAGAAGTCCGGAGGAGGCGATGAGTAAGATACAGAAACCCATGCAAGATCCGCTACGCAAAAGACCCAAGGGGAAGAGACGGGTGGCCTAGCATCGGGGGCAAGCAAGCTGTATATATGTGAACCTACCTGTACATACCTTGTATCTTATGACTAACGATTCAGACAATGCCTTGTTAGCCGTATAATGATGTCATGGTGAAGCGAACAATGACTTTGATGTTTCGTCAGCCGGCGATGGGATGAGCCTCGCGGAGCCTCGGGCTCACGGGCTCACGGGAGTCAATACGACGACGCCAGCCCTGTTTTGGAACCCATGGTGAGTACAGTTGTCGCTTCATTTAGACGGGTGTGAACATGACCGATGCGAGTGGCAGCCGCATCACGACCCGAGGCGGTCAGGCGGGGTTGGTGTTGACTGACCTGACATCGGCGATGCGACAGCCATGGTCACGGGCCTGCACCCGAATGGGCATTTGAGCTTGCATTCTTTCTCGGTCATGTCGACGAGTGTCACGACGACCTGCTCGGTTGGTGTCAAATGGCCGCGATGACGTATGTTTCACGACCCAACGAGCCTCGCCGTGGTGCAGACGGCTGATGCAACTCAAGCTCACTCCCGGCCTATACGGGGGTCAGAGTGGCTTGCGCTATTGGTTTCTCAGGCGAAAAGTCAACTCAACCGTGAGAGCTGCAGGTAGGTTCCGGAGTACGGTAAGCCATTTCATTTGTCGTGTTTGAGGCTATACGCATTGCGGACGGTGCAAACTGTATTGCTATTATTGAAAAATTAGACTTGGTCCCAGCACACGGCTTTGAAACGCTGGGTGTGTATGTGAGTTGCCGGACTCGAAAAAATATAAGCATATCAAATTAACTCTGCTCCGTGCTTCGTGCTCGTATCCGAACCTCGTCCGTTCCACGTCGGTGTCAGTGTGCCTGTCAGCGCACGTCAATGTGTCGCCAAGTAAATCTATCGAGGTTAGCTGGCTCATGCGCCGGTGAGCACTGTTGCCTTGTGAATATGGAGTTGGTGCTCCTTGTAAACGAGAGGGGATCGTCCCGCGCGGACGATCACGTGCACATCGCACATCACATCGCAAATCGCACATCGCACATCACACATAGCACATCACGCACAGGAATAAACATTGTGCACGCTCGTTTTCACTTTCGGACCGTCTTGGGGCTGCGGATCCGGGGTGGCAAAGGCAGAGCAGCAGGCGGTCCCGGGGCACCTCGAGGGCGCTGAGCGGCGGCGGTTTCACGGGAGCACCCCAAACATGTAAGCCTTCATGTCGGGAGATGGCATCGCATTGAACGGACATTGGGCCTGGCCGCCACCTCTCGGAGGATGGCACTCCGTAAGCTCCCATCGGTACCACGCCGAGACCTGAGGTCCAAAGGGGATCGCCGGCCGATTGGCTGCGTCCATGGCGACCTAAGCAGCACACGAAGCGGCCAGTGATTTACCACCTTGGCCGCTGCGTTTCGATCACCGCCCGAGTCATGCGATCGCCGGCGGGGGTTCGCGGGCGCCTCATCCTTGGATTCGGCTGCGTTCGGCGCATCACCGGCCACGGGGGATTCCCAAGCGCGGGTAGATCGTGCCCGCGACTCCTGGAGGCCGTCTGGGCGGAGGCGCCACAGGGCTGCGACGCGGTCGAGGCTGGGCGGCGGCCACGCTGCTGCTGCTGCAGGCGGGCCAGAAGATGGGGAATGGAATACAGACCGCCGAGCGCTCGGACAGAGGGAACGGCAAGCTGAACGAGCTGAACAGAAGAGCTGGCCGGGCGGGCTCCTCTGGGGAACGGGTGCCGGCTCGAGGCTGCTCCGGGTGCTCGAGCATTGGGCTTGACGTTTTCGGCCGAGCTCCGGCGGCTGGGGACAATACTAGAGACGGACTATTGAGATTTTCACGTATTGCACATCCCATGGATGGTTCTTTTGTCCCTACGGCGGCAGCTGGGTACTATTGGGGGCACGGCGTTGCAGGTTGTATCAGGTCCAAGGGGCTCCGCCATTTCCGAGCACGGCCGCCGTCCCTGGTGCGGCTCACGGCTGCAAGGCTGGACGGCGGACCTCACATCCCAGACAGCACAGCTCCTGTGCAGTGTAACTCTAAAGTTACCCTTGTTTTAGGCGCTCCGCCACACCGTCTCCAAGCCACCGTCTCCAGGCTACCGACGTTCCGTCTCGCGACGCCGCGGGGGGGGGGGGGGGGG
>JALHCA010000553.1:0-38149 GCA_024340505.1 Tolypocladium nubicola
GGGGGGGGGGGCGCCAGGCAAGCTACGAGCCCGGAGGAGAGACGCGACTAATATTACGAGTACTCATAGACTTGGGGCTGGGCTGAGCTAGAGCCTAGCGGACGGGTGAAGGGCAATAAACATGGCAGCCAACCGTGCCATCGAACCAACGAATACCAGCCCGAACCAGAGCCCAGCAGGCCCAGCCGGGCAAGGTTTTCTTCCACTACGGATATGCGTTACTCGTATTATCTGCTGAGACCGCCAGCTGACGCCAGCGGAATGGCCGCAACGCCCTCGGCCTATCACGGCGCCGCACGGCGGGGGCCGTGGCTTGGGCTTGTCGTCGCTTGGGACTAGAGCGGACCGGCCGGGTCCTTGCCATTTCGTCTCGTCCCGCGCACGTGACTGCGCAGACTTGCATCTTACGTGATGGCTGGGGCCGCCGCGGGATCGATCAATGCCGAACGACGGGCATCAGCATGTTTCAATAATGCCGTACGGAGGTCTATCCCGCTCCCGCCGAGGCGAGATGTCCCTCTTCCTCCCATGGTATCATCGTTCCCGTCAGCCCGGCCACTTCGAGATCCAACCTCGTCGCCCACCTACATACCCAAACACGAAACGGCCCCAGACTCCCGACGCTCCAGGCGTACGAGCCCGTTATTACCTGATGATGCCCTCAGATCCGTGCCCTAGATCCATATGTAGATGTGAGATGAGCAGCCCGTATGCCTTGCAAAATCCATTACCTTCCCCCTTCGTCAAGTCATCTCGTCTTCTTCCGTTTGCTTGGCCGTTGGCTCTCGCCGGCCTCGCCGTCCACGAAATGGCTCTTGTCAATCTGGTGCTGTCTCAGGTTGTCCGGCCGGCTCTTGTACTGGCTGGGGCACCCCGGGAACGGGCACTTGTATATCTTGGGCGGGCCGGCGCCGTGTTGCAGCTTCTTGTGCTTCGCCATGCTGCCGCCGAACCACCGCGGGTCGCCCTTTGGCCGGTAGCCGCATATCTCACAGCAGCTGTTGGAGTCGACCTTCTTTGACGACAACGATGGCGCGGGAGATGCTGGCGTTCCAGTTCCACCAGACGATGACCCCACGGGTGTCGTACCCTCCGGCGTGGGCAGCCAGATCGCTGCTTCTGGAGGGCGTGAGTCGGGGGTCACGTCTGGAATAGGGGCATTCGGAACTGGAGCGGCAGTATTTGTCGGCATTTCAAAGTTGAAGTCGGGTATGGAACCGAAAAGGTCGTCCATGTTGGGTGTCATCGGGCCGTCGAGGCCGAGGGGACCTAACGGCAGTTCCACCGACACGTCCGGCATGGTAGGTCGGCCTCGTTCCGGCTGTTGGATGATCAACCTCATCAATCGGATGCCGTGTCGGTAGTACCTCAGACGCGGGTCGTCGCCAGTCGTGCCGTAGCCATACAGCTCATATAGTGCGTCCAGATGCCTTCGCACAAACGCTATATATTCGTCGAAGCAGACGTCCGATGACAGTCTCATCTAACACGTGCGTCAGCAACAACTCCTCGTTTCTTGCTTCGTTTATGACCAACCTTGCCTGCTTGCATCAGCTCCAACTCGAGACGGCGGGGCGTGGCTACGCAGTTCGACTTGACTCTGCCCAGGATATAGCTCATGGCCGATTCAAAGCCCGGGACACTTCCGTATTGCAGCGAAAGCGAGCCGATGGCATTGTTTGCCGCAGCCGAGAAGGGGGAGCCCTCGCAGGCTCCCAGGTTGACGTCTTTGAGATGCTCCATGCACAGATCAGAAGTCTGAACCTCGGGCCGTTGAGTATCGCGCAGTGCGCAGTCTTCCAATTCTGCCACGCCAGTCAGTCATCGTCGCATAGAGAGCCCATGTAAGGCTCTTACCGTCCAAAAAATATTGTGCAACAAGCGCCAACGCATCAAATCGGCATCCCTCTAGAGCATCCACACGCTCTTTACCCTTTTGACTAACCGCGTTCCTCTCCGGCCGAGACAAACTTGTCTGTAAGAGCTCCATGAAATCCTCATCAGCCATCTCACTGGGCTTCCATAGAAAGTCGACCACCTGGATGTAGGCTTGTCTGTCCTGATGAGACAACCACGAACTGTACGACACCGCCTGAATGAACAGGTCTGTACATCGGCGCGGGGCGTCTTGCTCGTGTACCACCACGGAGAGGGAATAAATGACGTGAACGAAGCAAAGCAACTTGACAGGGGTCGTCGCCGGGTGGCCTTCGAGAATACCCATCACCGTCTCCAGGCCAGCATCAGCGACAGAGCTGGGAGACATGTCGAGGAACTGGTCGACCAGATGATTTTTGCCATCGCGCCTGAGGCTGGTCATGGAATTGGCAACATGCACATCCAGCATGTTCCGGGCGGTTTGTATCAGAGATTGCGCGCTGACATGCTGGTTCCGTGCAATATCTGCGACCAGTTGCGCCGGTTCCAGGGGCACGTTCAGGCTCCCGGTCAAGACCAGGTTCGCATCCATGGGCTGCTCGGTCGGCATCGACGCGCCAAAAGACAATGTCGACGGCTGGTTCAAGTCCGCATCGCCTTGAATCATGTCGGTGCAAGATAGCATGTACATTGGTACTTCGGCGGGAAGCTCCTGCACGGAAGCATCAGTGGCAATCCCAGTTAGGTCCATGTCGTGGTCCACAGTCTCCTGACGTCGGTATGCATTGTCGTTGCGCGGGAACAGGTCCGCCAGGTCCGTCAAGTCGTCCGCAGGCGAGGTCAGGGTCGAGTCAAAACCAGGGTTCTTGCTCCAGGCCCCAGACCACGCAGACATGGGCGAGACGTTGTGACTGGCCGTGCTCGAGGTACTGTTGGTGCTCGCGGTGCTGGCCGTCGATCGCACCGATGAGCTCGGTGCCAGCACCTTGCTGCGGCGCCTCGACCGAGCGCGATAGCACCCCTCAAGCCCCTGCGTGTTGAGCCGGAGTGCAGGTCTCTCCGGCGCGCTGGGGGATTCAGGCCGTGGTAGGCCCTCCGAGACGGCGGGCGGTGTCGGGGACGGCTCCCAATTGATGAGCGACTCGTCGATGCCGGAATGGCCAGGGCCGAGCTCTGCTGGCGAGGGGCGAGGGGCTTCAACGCCCGGCAGCGAGGACAGGTTCGATAGGTAGGCTGAAAAGGACTCTTGGTCCGGCTCTTCCCTGGCCTCGGGGATCGTGGGCAGGGGCAGTTCGTACGAGTCGATCTCGTGAATCTCGTTTGACTGCAGCTCAAGCTTGGGCGAGTCGGGGATGCCCTCGTAGCCGGTGAGCTCCTCCTCCATGTCAAGGTCCAGGTCCGGGAGGCTGCCGTGCCTCGACTTGTGGCCCAGCGAGTTGAAGAAGCTCTTGGCCATGGACATCATCTTCTTCCTCTTGGACGGGTGCCCCAGGCAGCGCCTACACTTGACGTCGCTGAGCTGCTCGGCCTTGCCGCAGTCGTAGCACCAGTACTCGCCGGACGCGAGGTGCTCGCACGTGTAGAGGTGCTGCAGCATGAGCTCGTGGTTGGGCAAGCGCTTCCGGCAGCGCAGCAGGGGGCACTCCCTCTTCTCCTCGGCCGTCATCCTGGCGCAGGCATTGCGCTTGACGGCCGCCCAGACGACGAACCTGTGGAGGGCACACTCATCGCTCGACGTCTCCCGGGTCCTGCGAGGTCAGGTCAGCTCCCCGGTGGGCGGGCAACGGGCGGGGAGGCGGAGGAGGGGAGCCATCTCTCGTACACGCATGTTGTCGCGCCCTTGTCGCTCCTGTCGCTCCTGTCGCTCTTGTCGCTCACGAGCGAGGTGACGGACGCGGCGGCGGTCGAGCCCGTCACCGAGCGCCTCAGGCCCAGGCGATGGCCCGTGGGACTCCGGGTCCATCGTCGTAGGGCTGAGGCGGCGAGGCCTGCTTCCTCGAACGAGGATCGCTTGAAACTCTCCATGGCGGTGGCGGTCAACACTCGACAAGTGTCCTCGAATCAAACAACCATAGTCGAGGGAAAGGACGAGTCAGGGCCCGAGGACGTCCCCTCACACGTCGCCACGCATGATGTTTTAATTGATTCCTCACGCGAGGGTCTGGAGGAACGAGGCTGGAGGCGGCACCCAAGTCGAGGTCCTAGGGCGAATAAGACGTGTAGGACTCGGCGGGAGGCCTAGGACTTTGCCGGGGTGTTTCTCGCCCGGAACCTGCTTCACCTGCAGCTGCCGGCGTGGCTGAGCCTTGAGGGGATGCGCATTGGATCGGAGGCAGCCTGTGCTGCGGCACGAGAACCGCTGATGTTGCCTGCCGCCAGCCACACCGCGACCCGCGAGGCAGAACCCGGCTCACGCCGCTGTCCTGCGCCATCGAGTTCGCTCCGCCGAAGCCGATAAGGTGAGGTGGTGTCGGCTGCAGCGCACGTATGTTATACGAAGTAGTCCGTGGTCCGTAGGCCTCGGAGTACGCAGTACAAGGCGCACACTAGGTAGGTATTTAAGCACGCGGCTCCACAGTCGGGACAACATCCACGATGCATCCCGCCCAGCGCTCGTACGAGCAATATGCAGGAACACGATCTGTACTGCCCATCCCTACCGCCGCCTGCCGTGTCCCATGGTGGTAACAAATAGAAGTTGCTCGTGTTGCCAAGTATGTGCATGATATACAAATGTACGCCTGTGCCGTGCAGTGGCACGTCCCCTCATCGCGTCTCTCGTCGTGCGTCGCCGCCGTCCTGGCTCGCCTTTCCGACCACGCCCCTCAGCACCCTTAGCTTCTCCTCCGTCACACGGATCGCCTCCTCGACTTCCCTCTCGTCCATGCGCTCCTCCCGCAGCTTCTCCTCGATGGTCCGGGGGTCCAGGCTCTTCTTCCGGATATTCGAACTATCCGAGCTCAGTCGATCCAGACCGACACGCTCGTCGAGCCATTCCCACAGTTCGCTGTCCTCTCGTCGCCACATCTCCTCGTACGCGGCGAGCCGGTTAGAGCTATAAAACCCGATTCCCGGCCCATATGGTGCGGCATTCTTGCTCGGCCCGGAGCCGAATCCGAACCACATGGCCACCAGCAAGCCCACGAGGAGCCCATACATGACGTTGCCGGTGAGTATCGGTTGGATGACGTCGATGCACGGTTCGATGATGGCTCTGGCGGGTTCCAGGGCCCCCCAATCCTGCTTGGCGGCATGCTTTGACCCGTTTTTTCGCTCGACGGTACCGTCGGCTGTGCTGAGGGCCTTGCTCCTCTTCAGCTTCTTCTTTGCCCTTGCGGGCCCATTGGGTCCGGTGCCCGCCCGCGGCCGAGACGTGACCGAGGCCTTGAGTGCCGCAAACAGGTCCCTGCAGTACTGCGACTGGCCATCGTTGATGCCCTTCTCGATCGCGCCTAGACGGTGGTAGCACTCGCCCACGACCAAGCACACATGCAGACGGGGGTTTTCCACGTACCTTTGATCCAGCTCTTGCCCGACCACTCGGTTGTGCAGGTGATCTGCACGCGAGTGGCATTGTTCTCGGCCCAGGACAGACAGTACTTCGTTTTGACGCTAAACAGGCTGCCACTGGGGACGTCTGGGTTCTGGACCGAGACACTCAGGTTGACTGCCTTGTCCAGGTCGAGATTCTCGAGCGTCTCGGCCACGATGCATTTGGTCTGCCTCGGCCCAATCGACGCGTTCAAAGGCTTGATGTATGTGAAGTTGCGTGTCCTTTTGTCGAGGCTCAGACCCTTCTTGTCTTCCATCTGCAGGTCTGTGCATTTTTGTTCTCCCGTCAGCCACTTCGCCATCCAGGTGACGGACGCCGGGCCAAAGACGAGATTGTACACTTTGCCGAGCGGAGCGGGAATGATGTCGTCGGCAAGAACTTTATCGTAATGGGTCGCCGAGTCGCCGCAATCTGTTGGCGGATGGGTAGCGGGGCCTGGGAAGTCCACGAAGCCTGCTGGTGGTGATGGGGATTCCTTTGCCGCGTCGGACGATGCGCCGTTGGAGACTGTCATGGTGGAAGCCTTTCGGGGCGCGGGCTTCTCTGCATCGGCATCCACGCCGGTATACTCTGTCGCTTGGGTGTCTGGAATCTCGTCGTTTTCTTCCTCGTCGTAAAAGTCGTCGTCGTCCTCCCCTTCCACCTCCTCGCTGTCGTCCTCGGAATCGGACGCCACTTCCCGAGTCTCGTTGTCGAGGCCCGACGGCTCGGAGTCAACCTTTTCGGTCTTGTCCCCGCCGGTGCCTTCCAGTCGAACGCCGTTCAGTGTGCTCTTCAAGGTCGGATGCCCGAGTTTCCAGATGTTGACGATGAGGTCGTAGGTTGCGTCTCTGCTAGTGAAGCTTGCAAAAATGTGCTTGGCGTGAAGCGTCGAGATCATGAGCCCGTTCTTGAACAACAGCGCAGTGCTCCTCTTCTCGACGGACACTATTTCATCAAAGCTCATAACAAGGGTCGTTGTCCATCCCAGGATGTTGCTGCTGAAGCAGAGGTGGCCCTCGGATACGTACAGCCGACCATGCGCAAGAATCTCTCGCTGCAGAGCACAGCTGTAGTCCTCTATGAGGTAGTCGTCGTCGGGGACGCTCTTGAAGAGCGTGTGGAAGTCGCGGTTTCGCTTCTTACTGGCAATGGCAAACCCCGTGAGCTTCGGCGCCCCAAAACTGCCACTGGGAGTAATGACAGAGTTGTGAGCTGCTGCAGCTGCGGCCCCGGCCGTTGTCCCGGTTCCACCCGTAGTGACGGAACTTCCACGTTTCCTGTGCGGCTTCATGGCACTCCGTACGCTTGAGGTCCTTTGGAAGGCGGCCTTGTTATCTGCCGACTCCCCTTGCGGCGGTGTCTGGTCACCACTTGTCGCCTCCACCAAGGAACGAGGTCTGCTGGTAGACTCGTCCGGGACAACATCTGCAACCCGGGCTTGCGGGTCGACCGGCGCCGACTCAGACCTGGTTCTCGTATCGGCCGCATCCGCAAACCTGGCACTGACGGGCGAGGCAACAGAGCTCGAGGGTTCTGGGATTCCTAGTTGGCTCAAGCTCAAATCGCCACTCCCCAGGGTTCGAACCGCTGATTCTTTCTGGTCCATGGTGTCTTCTATTCGGGGTTCAGGTTCGGCTTCGGGCTCGGCCTCGACTGGACTATGGGTTGACGAGCCCTGCGACTTGGGCAGACTCGAGCGGCTCCGGTTGCTGCCAATGTTAATAGTCGTGCCAGGAATATTGTTACTGAAAGTAGTGGCCGCGTTTTGAGCGGCGGATATGACGGACGAAAAGAAACCAGTCGTGCTCGGTGAAGCCTCGCCGCTCTCGGCGGTGGGGGTCAGAGGGGCCAGGGTGATATTGGACAGTTTGCTGGGTACAATAGCTGCAGATCCGGATTTGCTCCTCCGATGTACGTTCATGTTCTGCGAGGGCGGGCTGCCATCGGTACCTTGGGGGCTCACACCGTTCCGCGCCGTCTTCCTCTCCGGCGAAGACCCGGCGGCTGAGTCGCCCCGTTCGGTAGGCGTCGGCGGTGTGTTGACGATGACCGGGGCCGTCTTATCGCTCGTCGGCGGAGTTCGAGGGGGCCTCGTCTCGATCCGTGGCGGCGCCGCCCTCGGCCGTCGGTCAGGGGGAGCTATCTTTGCAGAGGCCGGGGGCTCGATGATGGAGGGGTTTGCAGCAGCACCCTTGTCCCCAGCCGAGGCGTCGGGAGAGGTACCTCGGTCGCTGCCGCTGCGATCGCTAGGGGGCTGGAAATGCGACTGAGAGTCGAGGTGCTTCGCTTGCACGGCGGGCGATGACGTTGTCAGATAGCCGACCAAGGACGGGTGCGCCGAAATCGTGGCAGGACGAGCTGGTGGAGAGCCGGCTGCGGGTCGTGCTCTGTTCAGACAGGGTCAGGCAACCACTCCAACGATACTTCGACGGGGACGACAAATTCGATATGAAACGATGCAGTGGGACGGAAGAGGGGGGGGCTGGAGCTTGGAGGAAATGCTGACTCCAGATCCAAGCGTACAAGCGGATCCGTCGGCTGCGAGCTGAGCTCAATCTGGCTGCACCGTTGGCGTCGAAACGCGCGGGTCCAACGTGCGCGCGAGGCTGCTCCATCAGGGCCAGGGGCAGGAATCAGGACTCGGGAATCAGGAATCAAGCAACTTACGAGTCTGTCTGCTCCGGGTCCGCGCCGGATTCGAAGGAGCCAAAGCTTCGGTCGTCGACGTCCTCGTCATCCGCCATCTTGGTCGAATTGGCGTCGTCGCTCAGCTCGCGCGTCGACGGCCGTTGGCTGGCTGCGTCGTCATCAGCCGCCTCCGCCTCGGCGTTCCGCTGCAGCTTTCTCCGTCTGCGCTTGGCTGAAATAGACTTCGGCAGAAGCTTGCCCAGGCCATTGCTGCCGTCCATGTCGGCCGCAGCACCTATTCCACAACTGGCGAGGGGACGGCGAGGGGCGGAGCAGCGCAGTCGCACGTCGCGGGCGTCGCGGAGGGCGTAGCCGTTGGTGAGCAGTCGCTTTATGCGCTGCGCGTGTCTCGGATGATGGATGCGAGGGTGCACCAGCTGTCAGTCGATAAGCCACCCCGGGGTGATTGTCGCGATCTCCGCAGGTCTATCTGTGGCATAGTACTCGGCGGCCAATGTTGCGAGGAAGTCGAATCTGGATTGAAATGAAAGAAGTGAATCAAGTCGAGTCTCCAGAGACAGGCTGGTTGGTCCCGTCAGCAGTTGGTCGGTTGACATGCCCCCTCAAGCCCCTGTACCTTAAGTGGCCGTCGTCGGGTGGGGCATTGTCCGCCTGAGGAGGCGCGCTGGAAGAAACGCCCCGGGCGGTGCCACCATCGTCGATTGCAGACGATGAAGGCGTACAACCTACCTAACCAATGACAGCCTCTTGGTCGCAAACCTGCATCTGTGCTCCGTCATCAGGCCTGTGCTCCCGCGACCAAACGCCCCTTGGGAGCTCCGCTGCATTGGACCTCAGCAAGTTTATGTACGGGGCAGTTGCATCGAGGCTTGATCTCGAGCACCAGCGTCCAAGGCCATCGCGCAACTCGCCGACGATCGACGGGCTCGGCTGATGCCGCTCGCCCATGATGACAACATCCACAGTGGATCGGAGCCGGAAACCATCGCAGCCACCGAAGTCCACTACTATCCGGACTCCGTTTGCACATTGATGACTGATGACTGGGGCATCTAGCTCCACGTCCTCGACACAAGACCAACAGGGTCCAGCATACCAGAAATCGGACCGCCATCATGTCATGGCCAGTGCATCAATCCGCCAACAGGACCACAGGAACGTACTTGATGCGGTGGCTGGGCATATGCAGTGGCTTGGGAGATTCAGCCTGGGCTAGAAAGCGCCTTGGCCCTTCATAGACCCCAGGGGCTGTCGTTCCGAATACATTATACGTCAACTTATTATAAAACGTTCAGGTAGGCTTGTTGCCTGTCAAGTTGAAGCTTTGCAGCTCACTGAGGTGGACGTGGACGCTCGAGGCCGAGTCGTTGCCCGATACCGGGGCTCGAATCATCCCTTGGAATTGCCCGAGCTTGCAGCGTCTTGAAGCGTACCTACACGAGCTCCTGTCCGCGCTGCATAATCAGAGTCGCCGCCGGCCGTGATGCGTCACACTCAGCAGAATCGAGACTTGATGCTTGGGACTGACGCTTGGGGATGTGACGTTTTGGGATGTGACTCGGATCCCTGGAAGGTAATCCCTACGTAGAGAGTAGAAGTTAGTCTTGGAAGGGACGGCACTAGCGTAGCCATAACAGTTGTGTGGGGTAATCGCCTCGGACGCCGCTAGTGCCGATGCGGCGCTCTGGTACCGTCGTTTGACCAATTCCCCAACCTCACCTCACGATCCCATCCCATTCATCCATCTCTCCCTCTTCACGACTGCGCCTGGGAATGGGCGCCCGCATTTTCGTACAGCGTGTGCCCAATTGACCATAGCGAATACAGCCACTCCCGCCGCACCATGGACTCGTCGCCACTCGTCAAGGCGCACGACCACGCCGCCGCTGCCGCCGTCGCGACCCGGCAGGCGTCCGACACCACCGTTGCCATCAGCGAGCACACGCAGGCCGCCGGCGAGTTCGCCAACGCCGCGAGGAGCACCACGAGCGTCGAGGCGCTGCGGACGCTCAAGCTGCTGGAGGAGCACCACAGAAAACTGGCCGAGATCCTCAAGCTGCCGCCGGAGCCAGCGTCGCAAACCGGCGACGACGATATCGGCGAGAAGTCGCGCGAGACGGAAAAGGGACACCCCGCTGCCGACAATGCGCAGACCAGGAGGGATTCCCGTTCGAGGACCTCGCAGATGCCGGGCCTATCCCAGCAGCGCCGGTTCGCCTCTCGAGAAATGTCGTCGTCGATAGCCAGCAACCTTGCCTCTGCGCGGGGCATCCGCTCCAAGTACAGAGGCCAGCCGCTCAGCCCAAGCGTCTCCAACGACCAGGCGCCGGGCAACGTCGACCCCCATCCGCGCAGGGACGGCTCCAAGGCCAAGATGCAGAACATCATTGACCACCAGACCGGCAGGCCGACCTGGGTCCCGCCGACATCCTCGCCTGCAAAGCCAGACACCAGGGCCAGGAGCACGGCGTCTCCTCGGGCCGATGCCGGTCCGCCGGCGAACGAGGATGCAGGCTACGCGCGATTCTACAACACCTTTGGCAGTCTCATTACCAAGATTTCTGCGCCCTTGGCCTTCGCCGGCCTGCCCCTTATCCAGGAAGAGTCGACCGTGTTGCCTGAGCAGGCCGAGGCGACCGATGCCCGCGCGCGTACGCCCTCGCCGTCTTCCAAGCGCAAGACCGCCCGGCCGCACAGCTCCATCACTTTGGAGCCGGACCTTTCCAAAATCTATTCCAGGGCTACCCTGAGGGCTCTGGCGAGGGAGGGGCACAGCGCGAGCGACTCCTTCTACGTGGTTCCGACAAGCGGACACACCATGTCTTACGCCAACATTCTCACCTACGCAGAGAAAGAGAAGCGGCGTCTGGAAGCGTCCGCGCACGGCGAACTCGCGGGGCTTGCCGAGGACGACGAGGACGACTTTGTAGACGCTAGGGAGTCTCCGATCCCGCCCTCTCCCGGGGCCAGACGCAGGGTCGCGCGGGGCCACGCCGAGAGAGACCTGCGCAACACCATCGAGGAACTCAGCCTCCAGAACAAGTCGCTCAAGGACATGCTCGACAACGTCTCGAAGCGCCTGCACGCCTTCGAGGCCAGCTCGCAGCATTCGGCCATGGCTCTCGCGGAAAGCTACCGCGTCATGCGCCCGGGGTCGCCGAGCGCAGCACCGCCCGGCAGGTCCATCGACGACGCCATGAGGAGGAGGACGCAGGACATGGAGGAGCAGCTGGCCGCGGCGGCGAGGCACGTGGAGAGGCTGGAGAAGGACAACCGCAAGATGCAGAAGACGCTGGACAAGTACCGCGAGAAGTGGGACATGCTCAAGGCGGGGGCTCGGGCGCGGCGGGAGGCGCAGACGGGAGAGAGCGTGGAGGATGCCCGCCAGATCTGAGTCTGGTGTTTCCGAAGCCTACCTACGTACTCCGTACCTTAGTTTGTGGTTGAATTCACCTGCGCAGCGAAGGGGTCCGCCCCAGTGCCTCCGTGGCAATATTCGTCTAGTTCCACCAGAAACTGACGCTGAAACTGACGCTCAGGCTCCTCACATAGTGCCACCACCCGATGGGAATCACCAGCGCATCCCCGGGCCGCAGCACACACTCCCAACACTCAACCCCCTCCAGTCCCGCCCTCACCTCCTCCAGCGCCGCCTCGTCGACGCCCTCCGGCCGCTCGTCCCACCCCTCCAGCACGCCCACGTCCAGCGCGCTCGTGTTGCTCATGTCGACGCCGCGCTCGGGCGCCCGGGCGCGCATGCGCGGCGCCGCCCGCGGGGGGTACAGCCGCACGTACTTGGCGCCGACGACCTGGCAGAGCAGGTTGTGGTAGCCGTCGGTGTGCAGCGGCGTGATGGTGCGCGCGGGGCCGAACCAGGCGTTGAGGCGCGGCCCGTCGACGGGCGCCTGGTCCGCGGCCGGGTCGGTCGGGTGGCGCGGCACCGAGGCCCAGCAGAAGTCCGGGACGGCGATGTCGTTGCGCAGGGACGGCACCTGGCGGAAGAGGTCGTGCTGCGCGAGGTAGCCGACCTGCCCGGCGCCGGCGTCGAGCCCCGGGGCGACGTACCGCGCGAGGAAGGCCTTGAACTGGATGAGCTCCTGGCCCCAGCCCTCGTCGACGTAGCTGCGCCCGATCTCGACGGGGACGAGCCGTCGGCCGCCAAAGGTCCTGGACAGGAGATAGTCGGGCTGGCGCCACGGACGGTCCGTCAGCGCGGGCCAGCTGGCCATCAGATCCGTAAACACGACTGGCCGCGGCTCCCCCGCGCCCTCGTTCATGTAGTCCTCGAACCGGCTCAGCGTCCAGTTTTGGTGCCGCGGACACGCCCTGGCCGGGGCTATCGGCGGCCGGCCGTAGGGCTCGTGGTCCGTAAAGGCGCGCCGCGGTGTCGCGGCGTCCATCCTCTGGCGTTTATGCGGCCTCTCTTGCGCCTCCTCCTCCTCCTCCTGCGCGGTGCAGAACCCCTCCAGCGTCTGCAACGTCGTTTCGATCCACGCCGCTCCGAGCTTCCCGGCTCCGCCCGTGGTTATGAGCGCTCTGTCGAGGGAGTCGACTATGCGATCGAGCGCGTCCTCGTCCAGACGCCCATTGGCGGACAGGGACGACAGGACGTGGTAGTGCGTCGTGAGGATGAGGGTGTCCGTGTAGAGACACCGCCAGTGGGTCGGCACCCGGTCGTAGCGGTACGAGTAGAACTTGCCCATGGAAATCGAGGCCAAGTCGCCGAGCCGTCTTTGAAGCAGCTCCTCGTCCACTCCGTGAGGGGCCCCCGCGCCGCCGCCTATTGAAGCGTTGTGTATTCGGGCTACGAGGACGGCTTGGCGTTTGAGAAGCTCCTCCATGGCAATGCTCTGAGCTTCATCGCCTCGCGTGTGGCCGTCGCTGGTGGATGAACCTCCATGGGTCCCGAGACTTGATATCGGCGCGTCGGCCATGGTGTTTGCAGCCTCAAGGTACCGCGACAGGAGCTGCTCGCGAATCGCAACCATCCTGGCGGCTGAAATCCCGCTTGGGGCTCGCGCTTATCGCGTTGCAATTGCTATTAGGTTAGGCCGCTGTATCAGTAATAATTGCAAGATGAAGAGTATGTGGGTGGCGTCTTGAAGTCGTGATGATTGCTTTCCCCACCAATGTAGTCCAAGAGGGCTGACGGTATGAGTGCCCATACTCTACACAACACATAGCAACGGCCAGAAATCAACCTCACAGATCCAATAGAAAATAAAACAGCATGTTCCAAATGCCGCAAGATAACACACAACGCCTATTCACGAGTAAAGGGACCAGAAGCTCAATGCTGGCCTGGAGCGGCGAGCTACCCTACACACAGACAGCCAACTCATGATGCGAGCATGGCCCATGCTCTGTAATCGCTCGAGTTGAATTCGTTTTCCTATTCTTAACATTTCCATACACCTACAATGCCGTCCCGTCTACCCTCGACCAGATACCCATCTCTTAGACGTACACGCTCCACGACGGCCGGGCTCTTCCCCTGCTCGGCCGCTGCTACGCCGGCGCCGCAGTCCCATTGTCGGCCCTCGACCTTGTCGTACACCTTGGCCACGTCCTCCCCGGCCGCGCTCACTATCCTCCGAGGGTCAAACATCATGCTCGTGATGGGGCTGTCGTACGCATAGGCGTCGTAGATGGAGCCCGTCCGCAGGTCCCATATCTGAGAATGCAGGTCAGTAGTTGTCGACACGCAGCGCGGCAGTGGAGAGCTCATGACTTACCCTGACGCTCCTGTCTAGACTGCCTGTTACCAAATGGACATCGTCAAATTGCAGGCATGTCACGGCTCCTGTGTGGCCAACCAAGCTCCGGTGAACCTGCCCGCTCCGGAGATCCCATAGGCGGACCATGCCATCGGCAGTGCCGCAAGCCAGAGCAGACTCAAACACCTGCAGAGCACCAACAAAGTCTGCTGCGCCGGCCCCCGACCGCCCGGTCGGTCTCCAGGAGCCATCACCGGCGCTCGAGCTCGCCGAGGCTTGGGCGGCGGCCCACATGACATCCAGCGTCTGCACGCAGCGGCCCTTCTCGAGATCCCAGTGACGCAGGGTCTTGTCTGCCGAGCCGGATACCAGGACGTCTCCCCTGAAGTGAAGCGCCGTGATCTCGTCCACGTGAGCCTGCAGAGTGAAGAGCGCGCAGTCCTCCATGCTGCCTTCGGGCGGGTCGATTGGCTGGTCGTCGGGGCTCTCGAAAGCTATCGCGTCCTCGTCCTCGCCATCCTTCTCGAGCTGCTTGCCGTGGGGATCGTAATGGCACCTGCTGAGGTCCCATAGCCTGATGGTGGCGTCGGCGGACCCGGTCGCGAGAATGTTGTCCTCTACCTGCAGGGCGCGGACCGACGCGGCGTGGCCCTCCAAGAAACCCATGCATCTCCCGGCGTTCAGATCCCAGACCTTGACCGTGTCGTCCAGCGCCGCAGTGACCATGGTGCCAAAGGGCGCGTCGAAATCCAGGGCAGTGATGTTATCACGGTGGGCTCGAATCTCGCTGATGCTGGACCCGGCCTCGAAGTGCTCGTGTAGGATGGGCATCGACACCCGGCGATGGACCCTCTTCGGTTTTCGCGACGGCGTGCTGTTGGCCGATGCCGGAAGCTTTTCGTACACGGACTGCGACATGAATCCGGGGTCGTGATCGTCCGCATCGCCGACGAGGTCGACGTCGTCTTTGCTGGGGGTGTTTTGAGCAATGATTTCGGCCTCGTCAACAAGCATCTGAGCTTCCTCCAGGCGTCCCTCGACGTCGATGACTGTCGGTGACGGTTAGTGCAACGCGCGACAGAACTCTGGGGGGACACAGCACGCACTGTCGTGTTCCAGCAACGCTTCCTCCTGTTCGAGCCCGGCCAGTCTTTCCATGATAATCCTCCGCATGGCGTGTAGGTTGGCGATCTTGTTGTCGATCTCGCGAATCTCGCTGCTGGCCATGTTCTTCCGCACGCCGAGGAGCTCAAACTCGTGCATCATGGCCGCCTTTTCCCTCCTCAGCTGCGCCAGGTTCTTGCCGCCTCCAGGCGTCGCCGGGCTCTCCTCCAGCAGCTTTCTCCCCCTCGACACCCGGCGACGATGCTTCTTGCCCTCGTCGGTCAGCCCTGGAAAGCTGGCCTGGAAGCCTTGGAACAGCGAGTAGGAGTTTTCATGCTCCGGGATGTTGGACAGCAGCTCGTCGGAGAGATGGGTCAGGGCGCGATGCTGGATCTCGGCCGTCGACAGCTTCGCGCGCACGAGATCGGTCGGCGTGGTTCGGGCCATGGAGAAGACGCTGCGTTGCACCGCTGGGCGCTGGAGCTGCTTGTGCACTTCCGTCATGGCCGTTCGGTAGTGCAGCGCCGTCGCCTCGGCGTTGGGACCCATGAGATGCGTCGCCGTCGTCGTCACCTTGCGGCCAAAGGCTTCCAGGCCGCGGGTCTGGGTGCAGTAGCCATGGTCAGTCCCGCGTCGCCGCCGCCGCACGACAGCGGCGATTCCGTCGTGGTCAAACGTACCGAGATGATGGACTGGTCCTCGTCGGCGCCGGCGTCATCGGGGAAGCCATAGCCGTTGTCCTGATCAGCCATGGCTCGACGGCCAATCTCACAGCAAAGGCGCTCAAAACGGAGCCGGTTCGGGCTGGGGAGGCGTCGTAGGAGGATGTAGAGAGGCTGGGGCGAGCTTCAACGGGCAGCAGGTCGCAGGTCGCGAAGCCGACGCGATACCGAGCTGAGCAACTGGGGAGCCCGAGAGGCAATTGGCCACACGCCGACTCCACCCTGGAGGCCCCTGGCCCAGCCAAACGGCAGACGCTGAAGGTGCCGTGTTCCAGTGGGTTGCCCCTCCTCGTGTTGCGCTGACGCACAAAACTCGTACAGAAAAAAGCCTAAAAAGCCATGGGGATCTCAAGCACCGGATTGTCGCATGGGCGCTCCGGGTTTCGGAGGCGATGACACCTTGATTCTTCAACTCCAAGCTTCCACCTCCGGACCAAAGACACAGCGCCCCAAATCTGCTATACAGCCACCAGGATGGACTCGGTGATTGACATGGCCGACGCCAGCAAGGCGCTGGATCTGTCGCGCATCCGCTTCCAACTAATGTCGCTCGAGCCTCCCGATCCTCGAGATGCCCGCATGCTGACGACTGGCGCAGACGATTGGAGGATACCATCACCTTCCACCTGATCGAGCGAGTGCAGTTCGCGTTGAACAAGGTGAGAGGCAGCGCCCATTCAAAGTTTCGACCCGCCGCGGCTCTAACTGCGGCCCTCCAGACCATCTACACCCCCGGCGCGATCCGCATTCCCAACAGCGACCTGAGCTTCTTCGACTGGTACTTCTCCGAGCAGGAGAAGCTGCAGTCCCTGATACGACGCTACGAGTCGCCCGACGAGTACCCCTTCTTCCCCGAGGCGGTGCAGAAGCCCATCCTGAAGCCGCTCAACTACCCGCAAATCCTGCACCCCAACGACGTCAACGTCAACGCCAAGATCAAACACTTCTACATTGAAAAGTTCCTCCCCGCGGTGTGCCCCGACTTTGGCCGCGAGGACCGTGGCGAGTCGCAGGAGAACTACGGATCGGCGGCGACGACGGATTTTCCCTGTCTGCAGGCCCTGTCGCGGAGAATCCACTTTGGCAAATTCGTTGCCGAGTCCAAGTTCCGCTCGGATCCCGAAAAGTACACCCGCCTGATCAAGGCCGGCGACCGGGAGGGCATCGCCGAGTCCATCACCAACACAGCCGTCGAGAAGATCATCATCGAGCGCCTCCGCCTCAAAGCCATGACCTACGGCAAGGATCCTTACGCCCCGGATGGCACAGAGGGGCCGACCAAGATCAATGTGGATGCCGTCGTGTCCATGTACAAGGACTTTGTTATTCCGCTGACGAAAGAGGTCGAGGTGGAGTACCTGATGCAAAGATTGGAACCAATCGCCTGAGTGCATGCTCAAGCCATGTAAGCGTCATTTATTGCGGAGGGCTTAGATACGCGTTGATGGCCTTGACGGCGCCCTCGAACTTGCTCGCTTCGATCAAAATCATGTGCCCGAATGCCTTGACCCCCATCTCCTGGAACGCTCGCTTGCTGTCCGCGACCGCGTCCTCCTCCTTGGTGTATTTGAAGCTGCCATGTGCCACGGCGTGCTTGTGAAGAACCTCGTCTTCGGGGTGGAAGTAGTATATCGAAGACGTCTCCCTAGCCTTTTTCCGTTTCCGGTCCTCCACGTCCAGGGTTGACTCGACCTCCTGATACGTCTTTGACAGGACGAGATAGTGAGTAAACTCGTAGGGCTCCTTGTCCTCCACGGCGGCCTCCACCTCGTCGATGAGCATCGAGTACATCGGCGGGCCAATCTCCGAGGGCACGTTGATCAGGCGCTCTGAGAGCACCAAGCCGATGTGGTTGCCGTCGTTGATCAGCTTGGGAATGGCGGCCAGAGAGTCGTTGGTTTGCGCCTTGTCCACCAAGTACTTGAGGATGTCCTTCATGGGCTCCTTCTCGCGGTGCTCAAACGTGTTGAGAGCCGTGAGCATGGCGTACGGATCGGTGGCTTTCCCATCGACCTTGACGGTCGAACCGATGGTCGGCTGCGACAGGACAAGGTCTGCGAGGGCTGACATGTTGAAGAGGTTCGCGTCGACATCGAAGAGCTGTCGCAAGAGCGACTTGACGCCGTGAAAGTCTACTTCTTGGTCGAAGTTGAACCACTCGAATTCCACATCCACCATGTCAAAGTCCTGGACCTGCCGTCAGCGCAATCCCGGACCGCGGTTCGTGAGCGAGCGATGCCCACCTCGTCGTCGCTGCTGTCCTGGTCCATCTTGTCAACACCCGCGTCGGCAGGAGGGGCATCCTTGCCGTCCTCTCTTGATCTCTTTTTGCCCATGGCTGCAGATTTTGTAAGCTGCAGGTTTTGTAATTGCAGATGAGAAATTCCCTTGAGAATTGTGCCTGTGAATGAACGAGAGGCTGCAAAGTGGTTTCGTGAGAATAACAGCAGCTAGCGCTCAGCGACCGCCCATCGCAGCTTGTGCAGGTAAATTTTATCTGGCTGCCCCGCACTAGTCTCTACAAGGCAGTGCCGTGAGCGTTGAGCGCCATTCCAGCCGCCATGCGTGGCGCTTGTCGGGCCAATTACGTAGCTGCGCCTCTCGTCAGTGCGGAGGCAGCCTCGTCCATCCCGAGCAGTCCACCTCGCGTCACCGTCGAGCCCACTGCTCGCGATTGATATCCCACATATCCCACTGCTCGGACCGTGGCCCTACCGTGTGACAGTGGTTGCGCCATGATTGACGCCTGACACTGACAGTCACCCCCCCAAGCTCCTCCGAACTCTTCTCCGCCAAAGCCGACAGGCTAACGTCATCGCCTCGACATCCTCGACCCTCAGCTCCCACGCCGTCACCATGGACTACAGCGCTCCGATCAACGAGGTGGAGGATCCGGTAGAGGCCTCGCCATGGGGAAACTCACCAAGGTCTTCGCCCCGGCACAACCGCAGCGAATTCGGCAACGAGCCGCCTCCTTTCCCATACAGCCCGGAAACCTCCAACGGACTGGGACCGGCCGACGAGGCCGAATCGTTTCAACGGCCTGGAACCGCGACCACCGAATCTGGAACCGAGGGCGAAGCTGAGGATTCGGCGACCCTGGAGACGGCCGCATCAGAGCCAGGAGCCGGTTCGCAGCATGCTGGTGAGCAGTCCGCTGGAACCGCCCCGGCATCCCAGCAGCCCAGACAGCACACTGGCGCCGACGCGCATCCTGGGCAGAGCCAAAAGCCATCACACCCTCACTTTAGGCTGCAGGCCAAGATTACGGGACTCGAGAGGACTGGCAAGAAGGATCCGGTCCTGCGCTTCGATGTCCATGTACATCCCCCCGTCTTTCCACAACTGGGTGCTAGAAGACTGACCAAGCTGCAGACAAACCTACCGCGGTTCCGCACAACACAGTACCGAGACGTCCGACGCCTGCATTCCGAGTTCGTCAAGCTCGGCGACCATCTGATATCCGCGAATCCCGAGGCCCTCGTTCCCGCCGTTCCTCCTCCCGTCACGGCCGCCGGCGCCGGCACCGACGAGGACGAAGTGCGAGTAAAGGCCATGATGCAACGATGGTTCAACTATGTCTGCAGCAGCGAGGTCCTGATGAGAGACGACGAAGTGGTGCTCTTCGTGGAGAGCGACTTTGGCTACAGCCCGCTGGTCAAGATGAAGCAGCCGGCGACTGGCGTCCGCAGAAAGATTTTGAAGCAATTCGCACCCCCTCCCGATGATACCCCTGAACTCGCCGATGCCCGCCCCACGGTCAAGCTATTCTACCTCGGCACCATGGACGCTGGCCACAAGGTAGACAAGATGGTCAAGGCCCGAAGAGGTTCGCAACCGCGTGTGACGTTGATATTTTGAACATTGCTGACTGAGAAATAGGACTGGGTCTTGCGGAATCGGATTACGGAGTTAAGCTTGGCAGCATGAACGTCCAGGAGCCGCACCCTGGGCTAGCCAATGCGTACAGAAAGCTCGGCAAGGTTGTGCAGACTGTCGGAGACTACCATGCAGCGCAGGCCACGGCCGAAGCGGCCACCATCGGAGACCCCTTTCAATACCACTCTCAGGACGCCTTCATCGTCAAGGAGTCCCTGACGAACCGCCAGATTCTTATCCGAGAGTTTTTGCAGGCGCAAGAGGCAACCCGCAGCAAGCTGAACGCTGCCGACCGTCTCAAAGCCAGCTCCAGCGTTCGCCGCGAGAAGGTGGACGAGGCAATTGCTGCCCTGGACGAGGCTCGGCAGAACGAGATGTCTCTCCACCAAAAGACGAACCGAGTCACCCAGAACCTGGTGCAGGAGCGCCGAAAGTGGTTCTCGAGGACCGCCGCGGACCTGCGCATGAGCATCAGGGAGTACGTGCTCCGCGAGATCGAGGCCGAGAGACGGACGCTGGCGCTCCTGGAGACTGTCCGCCCCGACATCCGCTCCATCGACGCCTCGGGCGGCCTCAGCCGTCTCGGACGCGAGGCCCACCCCACCGTCCGGCGCACCAGCATGGCGGCCAGCCAGGGCCCCAAGGGCGACGCCTGGAGCGGCGTGCCCCGCCGCTCCGACGCGACGAGCCGCAGCGTCTCGGGCAGCTTCATGGGAAAGGTCGCCGAGGAGGGCGACGGCGAGGAGGACCAGGAGTCCAGCCCGGGCAAGGCCGGCGCCGGCGGCCACCCCGGCCTGACTGGGCCCGGCGACGACGACGACGACCGCATCGACGCGAGGAATGCCGCGAGCCGGCTGGCGACGAGCACGTTCTGAGAGGCTGGGCTGACGACGGCGCATATACGGGAGGCCCTATTGCCACATGTGCTTCGGCACGCTCTCGGTGTTTTCCCTCTCCCATCTAGTTTCTTGGTAGACGAGCTGTCAAAGTACATTTGTATCCTATGCACCGAAAGGCAGTTTGCCTACGCCTATGTAGCAGCTCACGTTTGTGTCTAGTCACGCGAGTAATTGTTGAATTATTCTGTCGTCTCGTTCTGCGTTACGGCCAATCTACCCCTATGTGGCCAACAATAGCACGAACGGGGCAGTGGCGTCATCAATCATGTACAGTCCGTTTCTGTAGACTCCGTTGTCTCCCCTTATCCTTGACGCCGAGCCTATTCTAATGAGGGCGCTCCAAAAGGCGCCAGAAGAGCAACCAGCTCCTAAATGAGCAGCTCCCCGGGACCAGGCATGCTAAAGGACGGGCCGCCGTGAAGAAAGTCCTGCGGCCCTCGGCGGCCGCCCGACTTGGGCCCCTCGAGGATGGTGAACTTCTTGCCAACGTCGCGGGCCTGGCTCAGGCTCTGCATGACCGTGTTGAGCAGGCCGATGAGGTGGACGTCGTTGGACTCCTGGAGCATCTCCTTCTCGTATGCCTCCCTGTCCGAAGGGATGACGAGATCTAGGCGGCTGACGAGCGCTTGGATCTGTCGCAGTATGGTCAAGGACGGCACCGTGTTGTCCGTGTCCATGCTGTCGGCGTCGGCATTCTCGCTGTTGACGTACGAGGGCGGCAGGCGCTCCAGATAGGTTGCGAGAAGACGAATTCGGGAGTGGAGCATCTTGATCGCGTTGGACTTGGCCGTGAGAGAGGCGAGCATCTCCTCCTCCTCTCGCGTGAGGACGACGTTGTCATCTTCTTGCGGCTGCTCCCTGATCTCGTCGCCCTCGCTTTCGACAAGCCTTCGCTTCCCCTTCCCATTCGACTCGACCAACCGGGCTGGCCGCTCCTCCTTGCCCACAGCGGCCGCAGCGGCCGTCGCGTTGCCTCCACCCCCCGCCACGTAGTTCATGCTGATCATCTCCGTCTCGTCCGTCTCAACCGAGTACGGTACCTCGCGAAACTTGAGCTTCAGCGTGGATTCGCCATCGTCCATCTTCTTGTCCTCGCCGTCTTGGTCGTTCTTTGGATCGTCCACCTCGTAATTGCTCTCGTATATCGTGAGAGGAAGCTTGCCGCCGACTGAATGATTCAGAGCCTCTTCCGGGTGGAATCCCAGCAGGGTTGCCGATTCGTTCCATCCATCGAGGACTTGGCTGTGGATGGGCAAGATCGTGGGAGTCGGACCGGAGGATGGGAGGAGGGTGTACCAGCCGACGAAGTCTAATTGTCGCTCTTTGTGAACCGTGACCACTGCTCCAAGTCAGTGTTTGAACCTCGTGACGGCGCAAGGGAACTGACTTTGCTCCAGTCTCGCCCCAAACTTGTGAGCATCCAATAGATAACCGCCTTCTACGTCTGGCGCAGCAAGCGTGTGGCACTCAAAGGCATGCTCGATCGTAATTTCGCGTCCGTTTTGCTGGCCCAGCAAGGCCCCAATAATGGGACCCTCTTGCTCCCGCAAAGTGTGTCGCGTGATGTAGTCGGATATCGTGAGGAGCACGAGGGGGTGGAGGACCGTCTGCAGCTGGGAGCTCCTCTGGCTAGAGATGAGGGGGTTGGAGCTCGGAGCATCCATGATGCCTGGATGTGGCCCAGTCGAAGGTTCGGCAAGCTCGTAGTCCTCTCTGTGTTGGCAGAATTGCGTAAAAAGGATTCACACAGGAATAGACGAGAGATGCGTTGGTGGTTGAAAGTGGGAAGCTTTATGCCCCGCGCCAGTAGGCTGCAGTTGACGCATCAAGTTGATGACTAAACCTTTCACTTGGACAACGAATAATGATGGCTTTCCAGTAGTCCGCTGTACAGTTAGTTCACCTAACAACCAAAACCTCTAGATTTCATTATTATTATGTTACATCGGCGTAGATCTAAAACGCCTTTTGACTGAGCTGTGACGTCACCCATGCGACTCTAGTGCTGGCATATGCCCATACAAGCCATAGTACCCTTTCCTCGTCTAAGTCCAAACCCACCTTTTGACACGCTCGATAAAATTTACAATAAATACTCACTTGGCTTCCGGTTCCTTCTCAGTCGAGCCTTGGGCGGGCGGACTCTGCTTGCCCTTCTTGATGCTCCGCCACTCTACACAGCACGCGCAGAGAAGCTGGGCAAGTGAGAGGGCAACACCTACAAAGAATATTCTGGTACAGGCGTAGTTGTATGCCTCAGTGACCGCTTGCAAGAATTGAGTAGGGACCACGCGATGGAGCTCAGTGGCACCCGTCTGGACAATGATTTGGGGATCCAGTCCTGGCAGATGAGCGAGCTCCTGGATCAAGAGGCCACTGAGAATAGTTTGGCCGACGGAGACGAAGATGGCACCGCCCAGTTGTTGCGCAAAGAAGGTGATGGAGATGCCCGTCGGGATGTCTTCTTTCGGAAGGGTCGCCTGTACAGCCAGGCCGACGGACTGCATTCCCAGGCCAATACCAAAGCCGACAAGGAATTGGTAAGCGATCCAGTGCGAGGAGTCCGTAGTGGGCGTGAGCGTGGTCATGAGGCCTTGGCCGATAGCCGTGACACAGGGGCAGAGGATCATTCCTGGCATGTAGTATCCGACTCGCTGCGTGAAGGCACCGGATATGATGGATGCGACGACGAGACTCAGGACGAGGGGAATGGTATAGATGCCAGACTGCACTGGATCGATGCCGTGGGTAGTTTGGACTGGACAAGACGTCAGCGGCAGGTCGTGTATCAAGTAGAGGCCGGGAGGAACAACTTACACCAGAGGGGGATGTAGTAGACGGTCAGCAGCATGCCACCAGAGAGGAACAACATGACAAATGTTCCAGCAAGAACTGTTCGCTGCTTGATGATCCGTACAGGCAGAGTAGCGCTCTCCGGCATCATGACCTGAACAGCGCCAAAGGCAATGGCAGCGAGCGCAAACATGACGAACAAGAGGACGATGCGCCAGTTGCTCCAAGGATACGTGGAGCCACCCCACTGCAACGCCAGGATGAGACAGACCACGGAGGGGATGAAGAAGAAGGTGCCCAGGGGATCCAGTCGCATGATGTGTTCTTTGACCGGTGCTGGCTTCTGGGGCTGGCTGGACGAGTCCAAGAAGAAGAAGATGAAGACGAAGGCGACGAGGCCAACTGGGAGGTTCATGTAAAAGCACCACCTCCAGGTTGCACGCTCGGTAAAGGCACCGCCGATTAAGGGTCCAGCCACGGAGGATATGCCGAATAAGACACCGAAAATGGCTGTGGCAAGTGTTAGTGAGTGACTAGGCATCTGGCGTTCAGGGCTTGGGACAGCTCACATTGGAACATGGGCCGCTTGTGAAGAGGGACCATGGGGATGATGATCATCATAGAGCCCGTCATGATGCCAGCCGAGCCCAAGCCAGCAATAGCACGGCCAAAGATGAAGACGGTAGAGCTCGGCGCAGCACCGCAGATGGCGGAACCGACTTCGAAGACGACGACGCAGCAGAGGAAGGTCCAGCGCAGGTTGTAGAACCGGTATACCCGCCCAAAGAGCAGCTGGAAAGCAGCCGTCGTCAGCATGTACGCCGAGCCATACCAGCCAATGTCGCCCAGGCTCTTGAATTCGTCGGTGATGCGCGGGATAGCCGTCGACAGGATGGTGCGGTCGAGGGCGACGAGAAACACGGAGACAAAAGCCGAGAGCACGATGAGCCAGAACTTGGCGGTCTTGGGCTTGTAGTTTTCCTCTGCCTCCTTCTGGAAAGCTGGGCCTGACGCCGCCGGCTTTTCGACGTCTGGTTCATCCGCTGGCTCATGCTGCTGCGGTAACCCATCTTGCTGCAGTGTCCCATCCGGCTGTGCTGGAGCCGACAACGTCGGTTTCGACTCTGCGCTGTTGCCGGGTGTTGTCTTTTCCGTACTGGGCTTCTGTGTTTCACGGAAGTCCTTTTGGATGCCGACCGAGGAGATGGAGGTGTTGTCCGCGTTGCTTTCGACAGACTTTCGTCCTTTATCGCCGTCAAGGATGGCCATGGCTGCAGCGGCACGGGTCGTGACGGAGAACAAGTGAAGCATGCACAGGCACCAAACTTGATAGCACTTCTACCAAGAGGAGTAGCGGCCCTTTATCTCACTTGAAGGAAGGAGTCCATGGCATATTTAATCCCCCGTACTTCGTAGCCTGTGCCACTCGGCACGGGCCAGACGAAGGAGGGACTAGTATTTCGTACTTGAGCAGACATTTCTCGGGACCGGAGACTGTTGCAGCCGCAGACGCTGGAAACCGAGAACCACGACCTCAGGGAAAAGGACGGCGGTGGGGGACTTTCTCTGCGGTGCTGCGGGTGTTGTAGGTGTTGTCTGTGGAACAATGTCCTTTCGCAGCTTTCGGGTGCGACCTGCCCGAGCTCCTCCAGCCATGCCGTTCTAGGACGTGGCGGATTATCTGGTAGCCGAACGGGCTCAAGAGCTGGTGGGCTTCGGACCCGAGAGGGGCACTTTAGTCTCCGACAACAGCATCCATCGCTATCAACCAACAGAGCACCAGCGAGGCTGGCAGCCTCACTCATCGAGTCACACTGTCACTCATCGCATCACTCACGCTGGCACACTTGTCCCTCAGGCTTTGTGCTGAGCCAAACGCCTGCCGCCTGCCCCCGGACGGTACAAGCAATCGCATACCCGAGACCCGCCCGCCCAGCCCGACTCAGCCCTACCGACGGGGCCTCGCACCTCGCCCCGGCCTCGCCGTCTGAGGCATATGCAGGCCACAGATATTGATCGCCAACTACGCATTGGGTAGTACATACGCCCATCTTGGCGCCGGCGGCGTGCCTGGACGTCTGCGTCCGTACTCGGTGCCTGGCTCTCCAGAGCCGGCCTGCTGCCGTCCCCGCAGACAGATATAAGATATGTCTGCCGAGCAGTATGCCTCCGTGCCCGGCTCGGGTTCCGGACCGGCGCCGATGTCGCGCGCCCAGCAGCAGCAGGCTGACCTCTCGGCCATGAAGCTGACGCGTGGCAGCAGCTGTGTGCTCTGCCAGCAGCGCAAGGTCCGCTGCGACAAGAACAAGCCGTGTGCCAACTGTGTCAAGGCCGGAGTCGAGTGTAGGGTCGTCCCTCCTGCACCTCCCCGCCGCCGCAAGAAGCGTCTGCAGGAGAAGGATCTCATTGAACGGCTGAAGAAGTATGAAAGCCTTCTGAGCGAGCATGGCGTCAAGTTCGATGCCATTGGCCACGATCTGAGGAGCGAAGGCCCGCAACTGGACGAAGTGGATGAGTTGGAGAATGACTTTGAAGGCCTCAATACATCGACCGAGGCCAGCGCGTCCCCCTCGGCGGCGAAAAGCGAAAAGTACGTCCTCCTGTCCGCTACCTGTCCATGGCTGTCCTCGCTGACCAAGACGCGGCAGTCCTGGCAAGTGGTTCTCCCTCCACAAAGAGGTGGGTAGCGCTCGCGTCCACGGCCCCTTTCGTTCACGAATGCTAATTTGGGGCCCAGTTCCGAGCGAGCGAGCAGTTGCTTCACGACTCTTCCGAAGACGAGGCCGAGGGCGGCTCAACCATCCATCGCGCCTTCGACAAAATGTTCAGCGACCAAGACGGCTTTCCCTTCATCGTCGGCGGCCGGGCTCATTCCGTCACGGATGCCCACCCTTCCACCATCCACATCGTCCAGCTGTGGCAGATATACATTGATAATATTAACCCTTTGCTGAAAATCACCCACATCCCAACCATACAAGCCCAGGTTATCGGCGCGACGTCACAGCTGGCAACGGCACCGAAGAATATCGAAGCTCTCATGTTTGCCATCTACGTCATGGCCATCACGTCCCTGGAGGAGCCCGACGTTCATCGAATGTTTGGCGAACCGAAAAGGGAGCTCCTAGGCCGATACTTCACGGCGCTGCAACAGGCACTGCTAAACGCTGGCTTTATGCGAGGCGACGACTTCATCTGCCTCCAAGCTTACGTGCTCTACCTGGTATGCTATCCCAGAACAACCAACATGTCCCGGTGGGCTAACGATGTCTAGTTCGCCGTAAGGTGGTTTGTAGATCCTCGCCAGGTGTTTTGTTTGCTGGGGATAGCTGTGCGGATGGCTCAACGGATGGGTCTACACAGGGACCCCGGCGGGTCGGGCCTCCCCCCTTTCGAGGTCGAGCAACGTCGTCGCCTATGGTGGACAATCGTCGGGTACGATCGCCGAGTAGGAGAGATGACTGGCTCCACCGTCACCGCCCTTTCAAGCGGTGGTGACTGCAAGATGCCCCTAAACGTCAACGACTCTGATCTTCACATCGAGGGCAAGGAGATGCCAGCACCGCACACGGGGCCGACAGAGATGCTGTTCGCCCTTGCCCGTATAGAGATCGCCATGGCTGTCGCTAGCAACAGCAATCGCGACAGTTTCAAGATGAACAACCCCGACAGGGCCAGCCCCTCGTCCCAAGGCTCGGGAGCCAAAACACCGGCCACGACCATCCGAATTGCCGGCCAGGAGTCCCCCGCGTACACCCTCGACGGCTTCTGTGCACACGTGGAGGGCACGTATCTGACCCAGTGCGATCCCAAGATACCCTTGCACTTCTTCACCCTGACCATGACGCGGCAAAACCTGTGCAAAATGCGCGTCATCAGCTTCCTCGTCCGCATGCACAACTCGGAGGCAATGCCCCTCAGGGATATCGAGCGGGACAGCCTCTTCTTGCAGGCCACGCAGATGATCGAGTACGACAACGTGGTCCAATCATCCGAGAGCCTCCGGCCATTCAAGTGGTACTCGATGCACCACTTCCCCTTCCCGGCGTACATGTTCCTGGTCCAGGAGTTGCGGAACCGCATTTCAGGCGCAATGGTGGAGCGTGCGTGGGATGCAATCACCGCCAACTACGGCCTCAGGGGTCTGCTCAACAACCTGCACAGCCCCATGCACACGGCGTTCGGAGGCCTTTTCATCAAAGCATGGGACGCCCACGAGGCAGCCCAGAAAAGCAGCGGCAAGCAAGTCAGCCCTCCGCGGTTCATCATCGGCCTTCAGGAGCAAGCGGAGAAGCGTCGCAAAGCACGTGCAGAGAACCGCAAGGATCCGAGCCTGGAACCGATACCCGTCGAATTCCCCCGCTCTCGCGGCTCCAACGAAAACACAGCCATGATGACGCCTCCGTCTGTTGATCAGTTCATGGGCGGCCGGAGCCCTGCCATGGCACTCGGCGGCGGTGCGCAGGTCCAGGAGACGAGCGACATGGGCTGGTCGTATCTGGTGTCGGGGTACCAGGACGTGGGCGGCTTCCCCGCGTTTAACAACTTTGGAAGATTCGGCTACCATATGGGGGGCATGGGAGGCGGCATGGGCGGACAACACGGTGGGGGAAACATGTTTGGAAATTAGTGAAGGGCATGCCATGGACGAACTGTACGAAGTATGCGTTGGACAATGAAGCTGGGACGCTGGACTGGATTTGAGCCGGTAGAGGGACGATCTTGCTCAGACATGTTCTATTACAAAGGCTGGGCTTGCCAGTTGCGATACCCATCTGGCCTGGGAGCCACATCTACACTCGAAGAATAAATGGTATAATTATAGGCAATGGTTCCGCCGCACTGACTCCATGGTCCCGGTGCTTTGGAGTCGAGGTGGTATGAAGCAGTCGAGGCCACTTGTGTCTCGGCGCAGCGGTTCGAGTACTTCTACGAGTAGGTTTCCGGCAGAGCGTAACCTCCGGGGCGGGCATCGTGCTGGGTGCTCTGCGCAAAACCTCGTTGCGAAATCGCTCGACCGCTTCAGGGTAGCCGGGCCTACGGGAGTGGTTTCTGTGCCCAGACATCGAGCCAATCATGCTGAGCATGGATCCGAGGGTCGTTGAACGCATCCAGAATGTCCTGTCCGAGCTTGTGCGCCCCCTCCGCGTTGAGACCCAGCGTCTCATGCCGGGTGAGCATGGTCACGAGCCAATCTGACAGGAGGCTCTGGGAAAACACCCCCATTTCCCTCAGCCTCGCCTCGTGGTGCCATCGTCCTACGGGTATCGCGTTGTGCCTCACCGAGACGTTGACAAAGCCGATATGCCGGAGTGTGTCGGCCAGGGTTGCCGGGAAATGGAAACTCCACCCGTACACGCTCGAAAACGGTCCGTCGACGAGCTCATACAAAGTGTGAATCGGGTGATCGTCGCCGGCAGTGCCGTCGTCTGAAAAGACCTCGGGGACGATGTCGTGGACTTCGATCCACCCGCCGGGTTCAAATTCCTTGATCGGCTGGTCAGGCGAGCACGGTCAGGCAGCAGAGGGCAACGGGGAGGCATACTCCAGGCATCTTTGCAGGATCTGTCGAGGTCTGCGGACAGTCGGCAGCAGGAATCGGAGGTGCATCAGATCCGCATCGGCGTAGATGCTCGTCCAGGGGCGGAACTCGTCCTCGAGATCCTCGACGCGAAACTCGACGTTTGGCGGCGTCCAGTTCGGTTGAATCGGGGACAGGTCCGTCCCGATAATGCGAGCTCTGGGGAATTTGTCGGCGACTGAGAGGCCGGGTTAGATTTGAAGGAGTTCCTCGTCCTCGGCTGCACAGACCGTCTAATGCCCAGAATCCGAACCCCGTGCCCAAGTCGACGATTTTCTGCGGGTTCTCTCCAACCGGGGCGAGGAACAGCTGTCCGTCGAGTATGTAGTCCACGTATAGCCTGTGTTTGACTCCCTCCCTCAATTGCTCTGCGTCGTCGTTTGGCAGCCCGTAACGACCGCGCAGGAAGCCCTGATATCGCCTGCGGACGAGGGTGAGACGAGGCTACGCTTTCTGCCGCCACGAGACGGGGTAGTCGACTTGCCTGCCGTGTTCATACGAGTGTAGGAAGCGGGCGGTGCTGACTGACGTAAACTCCGACGGAGCCATGGAATCCCCATAGTCGGAGGTGGCGTCCTCCTCTGGAAGCCGTGAGCCCATGGGTGTCAAAGTCGTGAGAGTCGGTGGCGGGCCGGCCCGTAGGCGAAATGAAACGACGCCACCAACAAGGGGAAAAGCACAAAGAACAAAAGGTGTGCAATGTCTCCGGGAGGGCGGGTTCGGAAGGGAGCGACGTTCGTTTTATCCTGTCACGACCAGAGCCGAGGAGGTCACCGGGTGTGATTCGATTCACGCCGCTGGGTGGGTGCTTCAAGATCAGAGAGGGCGGACCCGGCAAATTGGGAGCGGGTGGAGTGGCGCTCGGGAAGCCGGGATGGAAGCGGCATCTCGCACTCGCAGAGGGTTGCAAAGAAGACGGCGAAGGCAGGCGAACGGCCGAGACGAACGAGGTCTCGAGCTAGCGGCGTGTAAGTGACGACTCTGTGGTCATGTTTGCTAAAGAGGCATGCACATGCAGGACGGAGCATCAAAGTCGCATGCAAGAGGGGCAACTATATGCCTACGGCCGAAGAGGGGCTCACCTCGATCGTGACATGTTCCAGCCCAATGCACCAAAACGGCGACCTGCATCCCCAGCCGGGCCGTGTCGAGCATTGCCAGATTCCAGCAGTCGCAACGAGATGGAGGCGAAGCGTTCATTGCCCAAACCTACCAGTCGGTAGTCACAATCGCTAGGTCAGTAGCAGGTGGTAGCCCCGACTCGAGGCATGTACGGTTGATGAGCTGGTGGTCTCTGCCGCCGCCGGTTCCTGATGAGGCCCTCGAGTGTCTGGGAAATGTCCTGAAATCCCGAGCTGTGGCGCCGACACAGCCTTTGCAAGGTACAGGTGACGAGTTGGTACACGTAGCTGTGAAGACCGTGGCTAGGGCGTTTCAAAAAGTGGTTTGTTTGGCCGTGGGAAGAGATCGTTGCTGAAGCAATCGAACATGTTCCTGTGAATACCTCTATCGTAGGAGGAGAAGGAATAAACACCTCCAGCAAGGTTCAGCCCCCATCTTGCCCAGAGAGGTCGGCGGTTGATGGCTGTGCTACCACTGCATTATCGGCATCTGGCGTTTAGCTGTGCTTGGATTGCTACTTCGTACAGCATCTCTAGAATATACTAGTTCGTTTACAATATCTCCGGGAGGGAAACCCTGGATACCTATATTCGGAGAGGCCCCGACGCTACCGTCAATAATCGAGTCGCCTCTATATACTAGCGAACGCGAGAGCCGGTCCGACGAAGAATATATATAACGTCGTAGATGATAGAAAATTAAGATGATAAAATATAGACGTAATATTCAGATAACGCACTTCGCACTTTGGTGAGAATCAATAAGTATCGGATTATATAGACAAGCAAGGAATTCCCCAAGCTTTGCCAAGCTAAATTTAGGGCGGCGACTTTCTACTTACGAGCATACACTCGCGTCGCGGGACTGGCATGAGCTAGAATGCCAGCTAACGAAAAGGCTGGCATTCTAGTGTTTAGTGGATACTTTTGAGCCAAATAGCTATCCTGATGTACTTCGTAGTTCTGTATTAGATCCTCAGACAAGTGGTTGTAGCAGACCGCGTGTGAAGCAGTAACTCGTAGTTCCCAAAGCGTTTTATGTTATTCCCATTCCTCGTGGCTTCCGCGGAGGGGTGGCTTCTTCCCCATTCTCAGTCGACCACGTTAGTCCCAAAACTCGGCCGGGCATGATAACCTCGTCTGACGACGTTTGTAATTCAGTGCACAACCAGTACGCACTACAGTGAGTAGTGCATCGCAGTGGGCAGTGCGCACCGGGGTGACCGAACAAAATGTTTAGAAATCGCGTAGCCAACGCAACGAACGTCCAGAACAGTGTAACACTTGCATGGCGTCCGCTCGACGGCGAAACGGACTATGAGGTATGGTGAAGCAGTTTTGAATCGTTGCAAAAGTCGATGCCAACTGATTCGGCAAATGCTCGTCTTGAGCTGTCTGTTTTATGATGAACAAGCCAATGCTCTGCTTCAGGAGGCTGAGGAGTTCCGCGCCGGGGATGGCAATATTCGGTTCGAAGACATGCGCCGCGCTTCCGGTCTTATGTTCAATGAGAAGTGCGAGGCTTGCTTGAATTCTGATCGCGGTAAGTCAATATTCGATTGGAGCATTTTCGACTGGCTACCGTACTTCCAGGCCTGCGTCCAGCTCGGGCCCCGCCTTCTCGCCTAACCTCGTTGCGCGTGGTGTAAGCGGCAGGCGCGTCATTGGCGTTGGACGGCGCGTCCGGCCATAAACACTTCCGCCATTGCAGTAATTACTCGTACTTCGTACCGACTCTGTATCCGCCTCTGACCAGACGCACCTCTGCCCTGTGCCTGGACGACCGACTCCAGCATCATCCTTTCTCTCATGGCCATTGGTGCCTGTCATATATATACTGCATCCTTTTTATGCATTGCCCATTCTCCCTCAGCTGCTCCCCGTCATCTCTGCGCGCGACGGCATCGCGCCAGGCGCGTCTAGTCGACAACGGCTCCCGCGACAACGGCTCCCACGACAACGGCTCCCACGACAACACCCCCCAAGCACCGCCCTGTGCTCCATGAATCCACGGGCGCATCGTCCTCGACACGCGTGTAGATTTGCTCAGCCATGTATCTTCCGCGTTCGCTGATCTCGAAGCTTTACACCCACCTCCAGAACACGCGACATCCCCTCTCGCCCCCGGTCCTCATCCTCGTCGCGCTCGAACCCGATGCTCTCTGCGCCTGCCGCATCCTCACCCGCCTCCTCAAGCATGACTACATCCCGCACAAGATCCAGCCCGTCGCGGGCTACAGCGACCTGGAAAAGGCCGGCAAGGAGCTTGTGGTGCCCATGATGGAGAGCCAAGGCGGCACCGGCGGCGTCGTCGTGTGCTTGGGAGTGGGCGGCATGGTCGATCTCGGCCCGTTGCTGGGACTGGAGCCAGAGGGAGACGACTCCCCCTACAGCGGCGTCGAGGTCTGGGTCATTGACGCCCACCGGCCGTGGAATCTGGGAAACATGTTTGGCGGCCTTCCTGTCGAGGCTGCTGCGGAAGATGCGAGCTCCTACCAACCGAGATTCCCTGCTGGGGTCGAAGGAGGACAGATTGGGCGCGCGTATAGGGCCGGCAAGGGCGGCATCGTGGTGTTCGACGACGGTGATATTGAGGAAGACCTGGCGGCGGAACGCAACGCGTACCTGGCCCTACTCGAGATGCCCGACATCGACGACGATGGAGACGACTTGGGCGCCAGCGATGACGATGAAGGTGACGAAGACGGCTCTGAACAAAACCCTGCTCGTGTCGGCAAAAAGAGAAAGAGCTGGTCAGATGAGCTCGAAGACGAGTCGAGCGATGACGAAGACAGGCCTCGCCAACGGCGGAGAAGCAATTCAGTACGTGAGCAACGCCGGATGCCTCCTTCTCTTCTAACCTGCTATAGTCGAGCCCGATTCCCGACTCTCCCCGCCGCCCCCAGGCAAGGGGGCTTGTTTCTCTCAGAGATCCAGATATTGCGCTCTCCAGCGACCCCAGTGAGCCGCCCTCGGCAGCTCAACCACCGCCGGCGCCGTCTGCTCGTACGCTGAGGAGGAGACTCCTCCGAATGCGCCGAGACAATGAATCCGTGCTTCAGCAGTACTACAAGATGGGGTCGTCGTTCGCTGAGCCCATCTCCTCGATGATGTATTCGTTGGCATCAGAATTGGGCCGAGAAGACAACGACCTGTTGTGGCTGACTATTGTAGGCGTTAGCTCGATGGAGCTCTACGGACGCTCATCAGCAGGCGTCGCCGCACCAATTCGCGGAAACGACAACGGCAGACCGACTGGTTGGATGGGCTTGAGGGGAGCGCGACTGCGACAACTGCTACGTGACGAGGTTCGACGCCTGAATCCCCCCGAGGTCACCAATGGACGCGTTGCCATCGAGAACACGGGCGTCATCCCTACGACAGCCCGGAACCCCGAAGACACTGGCATCCGCCTGTCGCCCGAGCCTCGGTTTCTTCTCATTCGGCACTGGAGCCTGTACGACAGCATGCTGCATTCTCCATATCTCTTCTCTCGGCTCAAGACATGGAGCGAGACGGGTATCAAACGTCTCCACAAGCTCCTTGCCAAGATGGGAGTGAGTCTGGCCCAATGCAAGCAGAGCTACACGCACATGGACATGATGCTCAAGCGCGAGCTGAGGGCAAAGCTGCTCAAGTACGGCTCGCTCTACAACCTGGACGAAATGGTACCCGCCGTGGACACGGACGGCAAGGACCGAGCCGGCGCAAAAGACGGATGGGGCTTCGTCAGGAGTTGGGGCTGGCGAGCGACGCTGAGCGCACAAGATGTCGGCGTAGTCATCGGTGCCCTCCTCGAGGTTGGGAGACACGTACACGTCGTGGATGCCACCTACGCCGCGAGCCAGGTAGCCCGCGAGGCGCAGGAGAGCGCCGACTTTTCCGCCGAAGGAGGGGAATGGGTTGGTCGGTTCTGGGAGGCATACGACGCGCTGGAAGAGTAAGTCAATGGTGTTGGTTGTTCTGTAGCCCCTTCCCCTGCGCCAACGCTGATACCGTCTTTGCAGCATCGACGCTCTCAAGGCCGGCCTCCCCACTGCCCAGTTTCTGCATCGTGCCATCTACCGCACGGGCACGTCACTCATCAACAAGAAACAGATCAAGCACCTGCGTGCCTTCCGCATGTGCGTCGTCAAAGACGGACCGGACGTTTCGCTCTTCAACCACCCCGCAGCCTTGACCAAGCTGTCCCTATGGATCGGCGAGGCGCTCGCAGAGCAGGAGAGGGACTCTCACGGGAAGCTCTCGCACGGCGGGCGAGGCACGCCCCTCGTGGTGGCGAGCTTGAACGAGAAGCGCGGCATGTACATTGTCGTCGGCACCGGCGGCGGCGGCGGACCGGACACAACCTTTCTCAACCGTGAATCCGCGAAGAAGAGGCAAGACGAGAAAGACGCCAAAGCCAAGGCCAAGGAAGAGTCGCGCAGGGCAAAAGAAAAGGTTAGGCAGGACAAGCGCGCGGCTAGACGCGCGGCTGGCAAGGGTGGCGACGACGACTACGACGACGACGAGCCTGAGACCGAGTCGGACGGCTCCGAAGCGTCAGATTCGGACGACTCGGACGACGGCGACGCCGAGCACGACAAGGGCTACGGCCTGAACCGGTTCGGCAACGCCTTCATGGAGGTCGTATCCGAGACAAACGCGCGGGTACGGGTCGACAGCTTCGAGCACTCCGTCGTCGAGGTCAGGAAGGAGGACCTGGGAGGCTTCCTGGAGAGCCTCAGCATGAAGGCCGTGGTGGGCTAGCTGGCGGGCTTCTTCCCGTTGGTGGTGTTAGAATGGGCGAGTGGCGGGACGGACGAACGCGCATGATGGGTTGGATCACGGCAAGATGAGCGCACGCAGTTTTTTTATTGGGAGTTAAGGCATGGATATTTCATGAAGCAGATGCATACGTTTGTAGGGCGGATATTTCTTCTGCATAGGTCACGTTGAAGTACTTTTCTGAGCGCCAAACCTATCACACCGCTCCTCGCCTCTGGACCGAGCACCTTGTGAAGCCTCCTATAGCACTCCCGTATGATTCGTGACGGCCAGTCCGTGCCGGACGGTGGCTGTCTGCCATTTCCACGACGACAGAGCTTTCAGAGCATGCCTTGTATTGTGCTCCGGCTTCCGACATTGTCTCCGCTCAGGACGGGACCTGCACGGAGTACGGCGCGAGCATTGCGATCCATGGTCTGACTGATCAGGGCCTTGGCGTCGCCCTGCGATTCGAGCCGGTACTGGACGGACGGCACGTCAGCTGGCGACGTGCAACTCAGCCCAAGCGATCTCGGATATGTCGTCAGCAACGGCGCAGGGATTCGGGTTTGGAAAACGCCGCCTCTGACTGGCTGTCTACGCGTAGTATGACATCCCTCCCGGGTGCCTCGATACGAGCGGGTGTCTGACTGTGACTCGCTGGGGAGTCGGGCTTGTGCTGATGGGGGACCGCCGAGGTTATGTGTAAGCTGGAGCCTGCAGCTCATGGGCTTCATGCCCAACACTCCGTGATCTGGTGAGCGAGACTCAAGCCAACGCGTGTTGGGGCATCTCGGCGGGTATATGGGTAGTGGGTGGCTGCCGTCGTGTGAGCTTTTGGAACAGTTGTATGTACGGGTACCTTTCACCGATATATAAGCAGAATCAAGCACAATGGCCAAGCAAGACGGGAAGACGCCCTGGGTCGACGGGCCCTTTGCGCTCATCGAACCGTCCAAGTCGGGCGACAAGGTACCGCCCTGACCCGGGCGCGTGGCAGGATGGTGCCCATCATCGGCGAGCTGACACGCAGCAGCTCGAGGAGCGCGCCCAAGGTGCGCGGCGCAAGGCCGCCGAGATGACCATTGTCCACAACTGCCTCATCCGCGGCATCAACGCCGTCTACTTGCAATGCGTCAACGCGGGAAGCAGGGGGAGCGCCAAGGACAAGGAAGACTTTGCCAGCTTCGCGTACGCATGGGGGAGAATGGTCCACGAACACCACGCCGCGGAGGAGAATAAGATCTTCCCCGGGATCAACGAGGTGACGGGCGTAGAGGGGCTGATGGATGCCAACGTCAACGAGCACTCGCTGTTCCTCGCCGGCCTCTCCGCGTACGAAGAGTATGTCGAAAGGGTCAGGACGGGCCAGGAAGAGCTGGACGGCGAGAGGCTGCGGGCCGTCATCGACACCTTCGCGCCGACGCTACGGGAGCACCTGGAGAACGAAATCACCACCCTGGTGGAGGTGGACTCGCACGCCGACAAGTGCGACTGGGGCGTGTGGTTTCAGACGACGGCCAAGGAGATCGCGGCGGATGGGATGAAGAGGTCCTCGTACCGGGTGAGCGCTGCCCCAAGCCGTCCCTGCGCGCTCGTTGAGCTGACGCGGGCGACCAGACCGAGGTGCTCCCGATGGCATTTTGCCTCCACGACAAGACGTACGCGGGCGGCATCTGGGGCGACTTTCCGCCGAACCCGTGGGCGTTCACTTTTGTGCTGCGGTGGCTGTTTATGAAGACGCACAGGGACTGGTGGAGGTTTGCGCCGTGCGACCTGGCCTCGCAGCCACGGGAGCTGCCATTCGCATAAACGGGAGGGACGGGGCCGGCGGAGTGGTGCCGGGGCTGGCCTTTTCGAGGCTCCTCGAGTCTGTGGCTGTACGAGTACCCGGGCAAGCGGAGGCCATGATCCATCAGAGCCGGGTGGGCCTCCATTCTAGAAGCCGGCGAAGCAATCTCGACCCGATGCTGTAATCGAGGGAAGTCTTGGTGACACGCGCCGAGGGGGGCGGAAGCGCAAACAAGCTTCTCCGACCTCCCTAGTCTGGCGCGCTAACTGGCCGAGGGGGCTGTGCAATGCTGCAACGCCAAAATGCTTCCTGCACGTGCACGCGACGGCGTGGACGGATGGGCCCAGCGAGCGGGAGGCGTCATCGGAGCCATGAATCGGGGGGCGCAGTGGTCGCCGCGATGCGTCTCGTGCAAGGCGACGGCTGTGTTGTGGGAGTCGAGTTGCTGGAAAGGAGGCGAAGCCTGGAGGTGAGAGTTGCGAGGTCGTGGCTTGATGTGGCTGGTTGGGCCGACGTCCCCGTGGCGGCGGTACAGGGGCAGTCGTCCGCTGAGCCCCTCGCTGAGCAGGGTCTCGGCTTAGGTGCTACCCCGCCTGGAGCAGACGTGCCCGCACCACCTCGCCACTAACAGCGGCCTGGGGGCGGCTGCGAGCAGGTCCGAGGTAGGTATTCCAGTTGGCTGCCTCTTCTCGGCTGCATTGACGCAGAGATCAGGCACCTTGCAGGGACCGACGAGCAGGCACGCGCACATTCGGCGTGGGGCCCGAGAGAAGAGCCTTTGTTTGCAGAAGAAAGCAAGACAAACAGACGAGCCCGAGGACCCCTGACGGCCATCCAAACCAGACCCGAGCACCCTCCGGCGTCACCCGCCGTAGCGCCTGTTACAGAAAGCCAGCCCCTCACCCTCGGTGCGCGACAAGCCTCGCAGGGTGGTGCGCTGCTGCGCTGCTGCGCTGCCGTCCGTGACCTGCTCCTCTCCTCTTCCTCTCCCCGAGGCTGCAACCTCCCAACTACATACCCTGACGATTCCCACCTCGAGGCTCACCAATACCAACGACGGCATCGCTTCCCGCATCATTTGCCCCTCCGCCATCGCCAAACGCCCGCCCTCGTCGCTCCTCGCGCAGCGCCGCGCTCCACGGCTCTCCTCGCGGCCCGACGTGCGCTTCGAGGACGCCGACCTCTGTGTGTGCGAACGCAGCCGCCCGACGACGACGCCGCGCGCGACCGCCACGCCTCCCTCCCCTGTGTCCCCCGATCCTCGCTCGCCCGACCCGGCCCGTTGGTTCTACACGTCCTCGCCGCGCATCGGGCTCCCTCCAGCGCTCCCTCGGTCCCCGCAGCCGCCGCGCCAATTGCGCTTTATAAGCATCCGCTGACGGCGACGCCCCGACACCTCCACCCGCCGACCCGGTGATTCAAGCATGGGGAAATCGTGAGTTGGACCCCTCACCGCTCCCTCCGTGATGAGACAGAGAGCGTCTGGCCTGTTGGTCGCACGACACCCGGCGGTGCCGTCGCGGGCCCGAGAGCGTGGAGCCGACGTCACTGCCCTGCCCTCTGCTGTGCGTGCCACGTCTTGCTGACCGTGATCGCACCCTGCAGACAGTCGAAGCTCTCCCAGGAACAGCTCGCCGAGCTCCAAAAGTCGACTCATTTTGATAAGAAGGAGCTGCAACAATGGTACAAGGGTGAGGATGCGCTGTCCCGGCATTAGACTCCCCCCCCCCCCC
>JALHCA010000554.1:0-14698 GCA_024340505.1 Tolypocladium nubicola
TGATTTGTTTGATCTGATAAAAATTTAGATCTGAATTGAATTGATTGATCTGATTGATATGACTGATTGTTAATCTGATCTGACGGCAGCGCTGAGGTCACGCCGGGCGTGTCTGCCTTGTCGGGAGAAACGACCAAAGAGTTGCCTTCCGTCGCAAGCAGCGCTGCCCTAGGCGAGCCAAGGTTCCACTTTGAGAACGTAGCCCCTGGCTATGATTAAGGGATCTTACAAGGCCATGATTCGAGAGAGGCGAATCGCAGGATTTTGCAGTGGGCTATGTTTTGCCCGCTAGGCATAGACTGACGTCCCTGAATGCCTCCACGTAGGGCACGGTTGTCAACTGCGATAGTTACAAGGAGTGTAGCAATTTTACTGATAACCCAAATGAAGGGACGTTGGAAATACAAAGCTATATCCAGATTCTTTTCACCACGCGAGGCATTCCAGAGCATCGCATCTGCCCCTCCTTGCAATATTCCAAGCGAGAGACAGGCAAATCATCGTGCTGAACCTCGCCGTGTCGTCCCTTGTCGCGGCCTACGCAGCCAACCTCTCGCCTGCCCCAGCCGGCCATTGACAAAGTTCCCAATGGGGTCCCTGCGAGCTCGGTAAGTGCTTGGCCCGTGTACAGGCTCGCCGTGCTGGACCCTCGCTCTGGGCTTTGTCCCCGAGAATTCCCTGCATGGCTTGTGGGAATGGGGCTCCGAAGGACATGACAATCGTGCCTACCACGCGCGTGCATGACCGTTAGTCTAAAGACACAAGGCGGACTGTGCTGAGAGAGCAGGGGAAACATGCCAATAATTGGGATTGGCCCACTGGCACTGAAACCGGTGATCATGTTCCCGACAGCTAGAAGGAGACTTAGCCTGCAAATGCCGATGTCGATGCTACCCCTATGCGGGTGGGTGGCCTTACTCGCCAAGATTTTGCCGTGGGAATCAGTACCATGAATACCAATATGACGCTGAAGGCTTTGACGGATAAAAGGTATTCGACGGCACCATCATCGTCAGCCGCGCCGATGCTAACTCCGTCTTCTACAACGAGCGCGGCATCACGGCCAGAAAGATCCTCCGCGGCGACATGGCTTGGCCCATGCCCGCCAAGCCGCTCTTCGAGGTCCTGCGTGCCATAGAGGGCCGCCCCTACTTTGACCACACTGTAGTCCAGGAGGTAGGCCACATGACCAACCCCGGAGACACCGTCCTTGACGAGAAGTACGAGGCGCGGGTTAGGGTTGAGCAGTGCGCGCGCGACGACGAGATGGTACTCGACGAAAAGGAGAGGCTTGCTCGCGCTGGCTATTAATGTTGAGGGCGTGATAATGGAACATGCGTAGACGAGTGGCTTTTTCACGATGTACACAAAAGTGGCAAAACTTCCTCCTTCTTTCTTTCCTCAATGGCAAGCGACGACTGCGTTCTAGTCACCTAGATTGTATCATAGCGCATTGTCTGAGATGCCTGGTTTCCTGTTTGTTGCACATTTGTTAGATTGAACCAACTACTTCAAAACTTCTGGCTCGTTCTTGAACCCACCTGTGCATACCGGACGAGCTCGAGAAGCGGGATCAGAGGAGCCAAGAGTGGCGCGGATACTCTGAATTACGATATGCTGAAGACAGACACGTTACATATAAAGGGAAAGGGCACGTCATGAATTGGTATCGACTCTGCTCTTTTTGTAAAAAATGGTCAAGTTGAAGCAAAGCGAGTTGCAGAGGCCCTATCAAGACCAACTGCGTACAAACTAGTCAATTCATAGTTTCACGGTACGAACGTATACCCAATATGTCAGATCTTGAGTCAAGTCTAGACCCCTGCAATATAATTCTGCTTGTTTTGCTCTTCACGCAGGACAACAGTCTCCATCTCAGTGCTCCAACTCAGGGTTTGTGAGGCGCGACGTTTTGAACCGAGCCAGTGCGGTAGGACATCAAGACCTCACACACGAATGGGATATGGACTGATGTGCAGCACAGACTTGTCTACGTGCTGGCTCTGGGTGGACCATCCCACCTCCAACCGTCCGGGCTACTCCATCCGCGTGATTATGACGGCTAAGGAAAGCGATGTATTTTCGCCGTGTAGAAGCACTCTAAAAGTCGTAGAGGTATTCTTAAACAAATTTTCATGCCCTGGATTGTGATTTGTCGAAAATTGCCTGCGAGTGTTGACTGATTCGTAAAAGCTGGGATCTGGAGGCGGGAGTCCTAGGAACGGGCAGAGTAGCATGACTCAACGTTAGGGTAGTGAGAAAGAAAGCCGAGTGGGTAGATGAACACGATGACGATCTAGATGCTCTACGTAGCTCAAGACGAATAAAGCCTACCAGTGGATAGAAAAGAGCAGATAACCCATTCGTATCAAACTGTATCTAGGTATTTTTTCTCTAAGAAAGGGGCTCAGTACTTAAGCAAGGGCGTTACTCAGGCTACGGAGCTTAGGTAAAAGAGAGAGCTAATACCCGTGGACCTATTGGCGTCCAGAGGAGAGGTAGTAAAATCCTCGGCTATATTATTCACTGCTGCTACACGCACAACGCACAGCGCGCACAACACCTCATGTTAAAAACTTTCATCACCAACGCACATGCCTCACCCATCCGACCCTGCTACCAACGATATGGCAGCTCCTCCCGCCCTATCTTTCGAGGAACGATTCGGGGGAGCGAAGCCGGCCCTGGATATTGACTTTGAGGATGGCGGCGCCAACACGACCGACTTATTCCCATTGCTTCAACACACCGACCCCCTCGAAGCCACTGCCAGCAAGATGGAAGCCTTGGTTGAGATTGTTTTAAGCGGCAAGAGCCTCGCCGTCCACACGGGCTATCTGAGGGCTACCGCCGCCGAGGCCGAGGGGCGTGGGCTCGCGACCATGACGGAGTTGGAGAAGATGCAGTACGAGGCGTGGCGTGACGAAGGAGCCGCTATGCCCGTCATTGACTGGGCCATCTCGAAGGAGCCCGTCGCCGTAGGTCAGGATCCCGTCGCACGCTGCTAGCATCACGCGCGCGCACTCCGCGACATCTTCGGCGTGGGCACCATCGACGCCGAGAACGCGTCCTGGTTCGCCTCGAACATGGCATACGCGCTACCACTCGTCACCGCGGTCGACAAGGCCCTCTCCTCCCGCCGCTGTTTACAGCCCAAGGCCACCCCCCAGGAGCTCGAGCTCGCGGAGCTATCGACCTGCAAACGCATCTGCGCCATCACCGGTTGCATCAGAAGAGGGAGAGGGCAACCGGGCGAAAAACTCACGCGCAGGATAGCCAAGAAGAGAAGGATAATTGAAGATCGCTTGAACGCGCTCAAGCACAGGGTGCCGGGGTATGGATGGAGGACGAGGCCGCACAGCAGGAAGCGTATGCGGACGTAGCAACTAGAAGGCGGGGTCGGAGGGAGGCGCTTTCACATAATGTCGCGGACTTGAAGCTTTCAATGCTACGGATACACAAAAGCGATTAATCCCGTCAGGATCCCGTGAGAGCGGTGGTGATATTATAACGTAACAACTCAGGCTTTCGGGGACACATGCCCTATAAGCCTGAGTCAACTATACATACACCACTGTAACTAACGGGTTAAAGTTTGTCGCGAGCGCCCATTGGCCGAGACCAGCAACCTCAGTTGGTTCGTAACAAGGCATGGAATGGAGTGGCATGGAATTTCAAGGCGGAGGCCTTCATCGTTGTTCGAGTGGCTCAGCATGGCTAGCCACGTACATAATATGTTCGTGCATAGCCCGTGTCCTCGACGAGTCGGTACGATGGCTCCGTGAAGCTACACCTCCAGGCATGTGATGGGCCTCTCCGTGGGTTGAAGTTAGGTTTTAACCCGACTGAACTAACCCCAGGACTGGGACGTCGACGTTAGGGAGGGGAGCCAAGACCCAATGCAGTCTCGACGCAACATTGACAGATGGATGGCTTGTGGGGCTCGTAGGTATGACGGCAATGGCCTGGGGCCGCCTATCCATCGAGCGAGCCTCAGTTGGCGTTATGGTGGAGTAACATGGATCCGTTGAGGAGTCGAACAAGAGCGCCCCAATAACGGCATGTGATGGTGTGACACAAGCTCCGGATGGATCAAGAGCCGACAAGCCGACAAACAAGACTTTTGCGACGGCCGCGAGCAAGAAGGCCCGCGTGAGGCGCAGCGCCGCAGCAAGAAGGTGGCCGGCTAGGCGTGGCCTCGACGGCGACGACGAGGCGAATGCGCGCGCCAAGAACAGTTCCGCAGAGAGGAGCTGAGCTGCAGACACGAGATGTCCTGCACAAACCCACCCGGGCGGAAGAGAGCTGCCCAACGCGGACGCACAATCCACGAGAGGGGTCACAACAGACGGACGACATACCGTTCGTGGAGGGGAAAACCAGAGACATGGTCCCGGGTCTGCGCCAACTCTGCAGGTTGGATGCATCACTAGCAGCGACATGCAGGCATGGCGCCACAACCTGTACCAACAAGTTTGCTTGCGCGGCCAACAAGTCGAAATCGCGCCGTTCTTATTGATCCTGGACGGGGCCGCCGCGCATGAACCAGCAAATGACATATGATAGTGACGGGCTACTGCGGCATGTAGTGGCTTCGGCGTGTCCACGTGTACGAGCACTTCGCGCATCAGCTAGGGCACCGGGTCTATCGGGCTGCCACGACGCCCACGGATGGATATCCTCCTTGATTAGCGGGGCGGGCGGGAACTAGTTGCGAGTGCGTGGTATGCTCGCGTCGTCCGGAACAGGACGGCCGTCCGAATGTTGGTGTCTCCTTGTCCGCGAAGCACCCGAGACTGGATGGATCAAATTCCAGAAAACTCAGCCATGGAGAATGTCCGAATTGCGGTCATCGGGCTCGGTACGTCCCTTCCAAAACGGCCCCGACTCGGGGATAATTGAAGCTGACGAAAATTGTACGCAGGCCCGGCCGGACTGACGGCGATAAAGAGTCTACGAGAAGAGGGCTTCGATGCTGTCGGCTTCGAGAGGCGAGACAAAGTCGGCGGCCTCTGGTCCTTCAGCTCCGACACCTCCTATACCTCCGTTATACAAGGGACGGTATCGAATATCAGCAAGTTTGTTGTATGTAGAGTCCCCAGTCCCGCGTGCCCCGATCAGCAGTTGACGTAGCGTCCCAGTCCGGCTTCAGTGACTTCCCAGTTCCGAAAGGTGCCTGACCCGTCCCGGATCTCTTCGAACCCCGTATTCACTGGGCAGTTTCTAACCGTGCATTCCGCCAACTGCAGAGTATCCTCCGTATCTCACCGGGGCCCAAGTGGCGGAATATTTCCAGTCGTACGCGAAACACTTTGCCCTCGAGCCACACATCCGTTTCAACACCACAGTTCATAAAGTAACCCGCGACAAGCTGGATGAAGGATGGAACGTATACATCACGGGACCAGACGGAGATTCTGTTCTCCATTTCGACAAGGTCGTGTTTGGGACCGGCTCCGAGACCACCCCGATCTGGCCCACGATGCCCGGCAAAGATAAATTCAACGGCATCATCATCCATGGGCAAAACTACCGCAGGTGTGCTCAACAAGCACCCCCCAAGACGACAGATGTACTGACAATGTGCTCCAAAGCCGCGAGAAGTTCACGGGCAAGCGAGTGATGGTCGTTGGAATTGGGAACACAGCTTGCGAGGTGTCGCTCAGCCTCTCCAAGCACACCTCCAAGCTGTACCAGGCCTACCGCCGCGGACGAATCATGGTCTCGCGATATCAGGACAACGGCATTCCGACCGACAGCACGATACCATGGCCAATCCTGCGCCTCAAGTACCTGTTGGATTTCAAAGTTCCGTGGCTGACGGTCCCTCTGGTCGATAAGTTTATGGTTCGGAAAATGATCAGCGACGCCGCTCGCGATGAACCCGCCGAAGCCGGCACTTCCAGGAAAGCCAGACTCAAGCGCACCGAGAACAGGGTCAAGAAGGACTGGCGGCTGACGCCCTGCCCGAGTATGGCCCATGAGCACCCGGCCGTTCAAGAGAGCTTCATCCCTGCGCTGTCCTCTGGGGAGATTACTCCGGTCCGAGGATTCAAGAGCTTCATGGGTGGCAGTCAAGTCCTGCTGGACGACGGTTCTGTCATAGAAGTGGATGCTGTCATCTTCTGTACCGGATACTCCCTCGACTTCAGCATCATGCCCGAACTGGAAATGGACGGAACCTGTGGCCTACCACTGACGACAGCCCAGCATATATCCGGGGAGAAAGCGACAGGGAGTAACGGCAAAGACGGCTGTCACACTAACCGCCAGAAACAGCCTCATCTCCCTCGGCTGTATCAGATGATCTTCCCGCCACGGTACGCCTCATCCGTTGCGTTCTTGAGCTGGATGGCGCCGCAGGAGAGTGTGTGGTGCGTGTGCGAGCTCGCATCCATGGCCGTGGCTCAAACCTGGGCTGCGGAAACAAGCAGGGGCTTGGGGCCCGGCGAGCCGCCATCGAGCTTCAAAAGGCCAGCTTTGCTGCCTTCGGTAGATGAGATGAACGATCAGGTGAACAAGTATCACGCTTGGTGGCGGAAGGAGTGGGCCAAAGAACCGTCCATTCGTCCAGGGTTCGTCCAGGCACACCCGTTTTACCGGTTCCTGCACGACAAGGCCGGCACGGGGATGTACGACAACCTCGACCACGTGTTTTCCGGCCGCGGGTGGCGACTTCGATGGCAGGACGAGCGCTTGTACAAGTGGCTGTCGAAGGGCCCGATGAACAGCTACGCCTGGCGCCTATTCGACACCAACCCGGAGAACATCCCTGGGTGCGGCAGGAGGACTTGGCCGGGTGCCAGGAAAGCAGTTCAAGACGCGGTATGATCCGATGCCCCCAGTCGATCTTTTCCAGGACGCCGAGCTGACTTCCTCTAGTATGAGATGTACCGGAATTTCAAGGCGGACATGCAGGACGAGGAGCTGCGAAGGAAGGTCATGTTTTATGATTAGCACAAACCACCTTTCGATACGTACTCGTATTCTCTGAGACAGTGAATGACGTGAGAGGTCCAGGACGGCCTGTCGGGTCGAGGTCCGAGCACACAGCCAAAAGGGGAAGTCTTCTCGGCGTGGGGGCCGAGCGGAGCCGTCCCGACACTCTGGTACAGCTCCACCATCGGCGGTGCGGCGCTCCGCTGTGTTGGTTGTGTTGGCTGTGTTGTGAATCATTTCACCTTCCTATTCTGGATCGTGCATAAACCATGTAGTTTACGGGCAATTCTTATGCTGAACTCTCGTCTCTCATGTGCGAACCCCAACGACATGTGCTCCGAGCGCAGACGCTCAACAGGAGCAAGGTACACAAATGCTTTGTTGTCAACTATTCCCCAAGCCCAGGGGCACTTCGCATGTTACGAATAATGCAAAGTATTTCTCATATGCAGCTGGTTCCACTTGCTTGCTGTTGCATGCAGATGACTTTAGGACAAGGTCGCCAGCGGTGAACAAAGGAGAATCACAAAGACGAAGAGGAATGACAGATAACTGTTATCTTGAACGGAGGGATGCTCATGTCTCAGCTTTGTGGCCCTTCTTTGTACAGCAAGCATAGCGATAGGGCGTGTGCCACTCTATGCGGTGATATGCAAAGGCAGGACATCTGACGCGTACTTTGCCTGGCAAGCCTGGATACCAGAGTCTGTTTCAACTGATATGAACATGTTGAAAGGGTGAAAGGTGTTTTGGGCAGCAAGAGTGTGCAACCCACTGTCTCTTGTAAAGAATACTTGCCGAGTTACCAGAGGCAGCCGCCACATCAGGACGCTACGCCAGTCCAGTCGGTTCGTCATCTAATGTGCCCCCGCCACATCAACCCGGCAGCTTGTTTGAATACGTTGCAGTAGGCTGCTGCGGAACCTTTCGGAAGGATTCCATACCGACAGATTGGTGGGTCGATGACTTCAGCGATTGTTGATCAGCGAGCCGAGTTCCGGCTGCTGGAGCTGCCTTGCACCCACGCCGGCAGCCGGGTTGCGCGCTGTGCACAAAATAGGTTCCTGCGTCATGATCTCGACTCGTCTAACTTCGTTTGGAAAGCGAGTTCAGGGTATAATACCATTGCATTTGATCTACACGGCGATTCACGGTTCATGTGTACTGGAGCCTGTTTCGGCAGAGCCTCCAGGATAGCCGGTTCTGATACTATGGCTCTGCTCGAACAGCTAATCACGCCACACGCCTCATTGCCGGTTCTCTACTAACGGCATCTGTACTGTCAGGTACAGAATCCGCGCTGAAGTCATCGAGACTATCTGAGGCCGTTTCGGTTCTCCTTTCAAGCTTTCAAGGCCGATGGTGATCCAGTAGCGCAGTCACTTCCCTCATATGATTCCAACCACTGTTCCGCTGCTGCCTGTGCGCCCTTGATGCATAAGCCTATTCACCGTTGAGTTGTCAAGTTGTCTCCAGATTTTCAGAGTCTTATCGTTGGCAGGCCAAGTTCATGAGTGTGATCAAGCTGGTAACAGTATGCTGCAAAGTCGGCCAATTCCTTCCCCAAATCAACGAGACGCCGTGAAGATGTGTCGCTTCTTCGGGGGATCAGCGAGCAATCGTGACCCTTGCGCTTCACTCAAAGCACATCCCCACGTCAAACGATGTATTGCGTCATACTATCAGACTCTGACCCGCTGCAATGGCCAAATCTCCCTTCTCCGTGGTTCAAGCCTGAAATGGCAAGTAAGCTTCTGCAAAGCCGTGGCACAGCGCTTACTTACCCGCAATTCTCAGCGGAAGGATGCTGACGGCCGCTCAGTTTGGCTTCTGCCTACATAACTTGAAGACTTGGTATGGAGAGTTGCCCAGAAGGAGCAAGGAACTGCGATTGCCCGCCGCCGATCGTGATGTCACCACTTTGTAAACAGGGAGGTTTTCGAAAGATGAAGCTCAATTCTAGAGCCCATTGCTTCCCATATGTGCGGTTGATGTATGATTTCATTAATGAAGATATACCTTGCTGAAGGGAATATAAATAGCCTCTCAGCCGCTTTGAGTCCGTCGCAATCAGCTCAGACATACACAACCATTCCACACTCAAAGGCCCTGTCAACGCTACTCCTACAGCCGCACTCTTCGCAATGCCCTCCCTCCGCAACACCGTTCTCGGCCTCGCCGCCATCCCTCTTCTAGCAACGGGTGCCACGGCCAAGCAGTCCCTGCAGGTGCTCTGGTCGTCGGGCCACTTCTCGACCATCTCGGGGCCCTCCGGCAACGAGGTCGGCCACGACAGCGGCTTCGCCATCACCGACGACAAGGGCCACGACCTGTACAGCACGGGGTTCCCCTCCGACCATGCGCCCTGCTACAACACCGGCGATGGCCGCACCTTCACCATGAGCAGCTCCTGCTTCAAGGCCCCGCGCAAGTTCAAGTGCAAGGCGGACTTTGGGGGCAACCCCAAGACGTGCGAGGTGCAGGACAGCAAGTCCAACGTCCTCGCCTCGGGCAAGGGCAGCGTCAAGAACAAGTTCATCGGCATCGCTATTTCTCAGTCTGGCTCCTGCGGTGTCCAGTTCGATCTTGAGGATGGTGAGAACTGCGACGACAAAGCCACGTTCAAGGTTGTTTCGGGTTGAACAGAGAGTGAGGAGCGGCAGGTTCAGGGCTTGACAGGAAGAGGACGAGTGAGAGGAGCCAGTGACTGAGAGCTACATTGGACGTCTGTCCTGGGAAATAACATCTGCCATGCATTCTCTCTCGGCCCAATGTATGTTTTCTGTCTACGTGAGTGTTTCTGCCTAGGTGATGATGTAGAACTCCCTGGTTCGCCGGACAAGCGCCATCACACGGCTTCATCCTCATCCAGCACCTGCCTCCGAGGCCCTTCCGGTCTTCGACCCTTGGAACCCTCACCCCTCCCAGCGTCAAAGGCAGCATCCCGGCCTGCAAAGACAGCGCTGCTCCGCGCACTGTCCAGCCGCTCCGGCAGCCACTCCCTCTTCTTCCCCCAGCCCACGCTCCGCGTAAACGTCTGAGCGGAATAGTCCGTGTCTCCCTCGGCGCCATAGAGGAACGCCTCCCCCCGCTGCAGCGGCAGGTGGTTGAACCGCCAGTCCCACACCGCCGCGTACGACGTCCTGTACGAGGCGACCGCCATAACGGCGCCGATGACGGAGCCGCCGACGATGTCGTACCAGTTGTGCGCGGCGTCGATGGTGAGCGAGCACGCAATCATGACGGCCAGCAGCAGCGGCAGCATCACCAGGGCGAGCTTCCAAAAGGCCGGCTTGTGGTCCGCCCAGACCTTGAGCTTGGCGTTCATCCACAGGAACAGGAAACCAAAGCCCGCAAAGGCGGCCGTGGAGTGGCCGCTGGGGAACGACGTGATGGCCGTCTTGAGCTTCATGGCGTCCGTCTGGGTGCAGACCTCGGTCGTGTACATGACGTGCTCGAAGCCGACGCCGTTGAGGCCCGTCTCGTTGTGGGTGCCGGCGCGCGAGACGTCGGGCATGCAGACGGCGAGGAAGTAGGGCCGGAAGCCGCCGATAAGCTGCTTGACGACGACCTGGAAGAGCGAGGACAGCAGCACGGCCCAGGTCGAGCCCATGATGGCGTTGCTCGCGTCCCAGGCGGACCTGATGCGGGCCTGGGCCACGATGTAGGTGGCGATGGGACCCCCAATAGAGACCAACCCGGAGAGCCACGAGGGGATGATCCAGCCGCGGTAGGGGTACGCCCACTGCGGGTAGATGATGTCGCCGGAGGCGTTGAAGGTGATGGGAAACGTTCGCGTCACGGGGACGGGGGAGTAGTAGATCTACCAGCGGGTTAGACGCGGTCACACACCACGCCACGGAGGGCAGAGCACTCACACCGGCCGAGAGGCCAGCTACAATGAGCATGCACAGGCAGTCAAGCCAATTGAGCACCGCCCACTGCACGGCAAACGCCTTGCATGCCTGGATGAAGGGCCGTCCGCGGCCGAGAAGCGAGGCAGCGCCACCTGGCGTCGACCCGGGAGGCATGGTCTGCGTGTTGCTCTACTTGGCAGGCTTCTCCTCCATGGTACCTTGCTGCAGGTACCTGGCTGCCAGAATGGCTCGTTGCCGGCTGACGGGGGATAAGAATTGTCGCAGAGCGTTGTGTATAGTCGAGGTCACGATGTGACGGCTGCAGAGCAGGTGGTGTTTGTTGACTATTGACGTCATGCGGTTGGGTGGCAGCAGCACCTGACCTGGCCGCGGCGGGTAACCATCTACAGGTGTTTTTCCAAGCACAAGGCTGGACAGCAGCACCTCAGATTCAAGAGTAGTTTGTCTGTCAGTTTGAGATGAAGCTCTTGGGGAGTATTCTCTGTTGTCTGACGGTGCAGCGGATACTGCACTCGGCGACTCTATTCTTAGTAACGGCCAAGCAACGGCTCAGATGGATGTCCCTACTGGAAAGGCTCAGAGATGACCTCCCTGCCGCCGTCTTGCCAGCATCTAAAGCGCTTCAAACGAGCATCGACATGCCCCCTCATACTCATTCATACCACAGCGAACGACACCAAACGACGCGACTCTCACAGCCACAAGTAGACAGAACACGCAAAATAACCCAGTCTCATCTTAAATCCCGTACGAACACCACGCACATCTCAGTCTTTCCGCTGCCCGCTGCCCCCCTCTCCCGGCTTCTTGATCCCGTACGTCCAGCAACCCCTATACTTCCACGCGCAATCGCTCTTGTGCCCCATCCTCTCGCCACACTTGCCGCACGGCTTGGGCTGCCCCGGCTGCATCAGCCTACAGTGCATCTTCGCGGCCAGCGGTGGAGGACTCACCACGTTTCCCGCTCGGCCCTTGTCCCCCGCCGGCCGAGTCGCCTGCCCTGCTTCGTCGTCCCTGGGCGGTGTGGATTTTGAGTCGGTCATTCTCGCGGCTTGGCGGCGTGTGGATGCGGCGTGCTGTCTAGGGATGGTGATGAAGGCTTGGCTCGGTGTTTGTTGCAGGTCACACGGCATAGCGGAGGGAGCGGGTGATGTCACACGGCATAGCGTTTGAGTGATAGTCCGTCACCATCATGACGACCGGCTTCAACCAAACTAAACATCACGGCGCCTCACGCATCCCGTCACGACTAGACCTCGCGGGCCATTCGAGCCTAAAGATGATGCCATTAAAAACGGCTTTCCTATGTTCTAATCGCGGAAACCGGGCAACACCAACAATGCGTGATACAAGAATGGCCGGATGCTTAAAAAGAGAACAAAGTCATCGACCCACGTGAGGCCGACTGCGCACGGTATACACGTCGCAAATTTCCCGCCCCAGGAGACATTTCCATTCCCATCCCGCATTTACAGGGCAACCATGCCGGCGCCGGCGAAGATGGCCACCAGCATGTACAGGCCGATGGAATAGTCGCCGACGGAGAAGGCGCGGGCCATGGGGGCGCCGGGGACCGCGAAGCTGTCGTCGGTGCTGGTGGACTTGGCACCGCCGACGGGGGTGGTGGCCGTGGCGACCTCCTTGTTGATGTCGCTGGCCTTGGCCAGCTTGGAGGAGCACGACGAGTCCGACGCGGCCTTCTGGATGGTGGCCTGGCCCTTGAAGTCGCAGGCGGCCTCGGCCTTGTTGAGCTTGTTGTAGTAGGCGTCGAGGACGTAGTCGAGCTTGGCGCTGTCGTCGCACATGCTGTAGGCGCCGTAGACGCCCGTCGACGCGTTGCCGTTGATGGCGGTGCAAATCTCGGGCTGGGCTCCGCAGATGAAGCCGAACATGGCGCCGAACTTCTTGGGGTCAAGGCCCCCGTTCCGCACGCAGGAGCGCGACTTGACCATGCAGTCGCAGAGAGAAGTGTCGGGAGTAGGGGGCAGGACGGAGCTGGCCTTCCAAGTCGAGGACTGGCCGGGGCATGTCTGCAGCTTGGCGGTCGGGTTGTACGAGTCGCGCTCAACGGCCTTGGGGACGGCTTTGGTGGCCTGCTTCTTGAGGGCTTCAAAGTCCTTGAGCTTGGTGGCCTTTTCGTTCTTGACCTGGACAAGACCTGGGGGGGAAACAAGATTAGCACCAAAGCATCCAAGAAAAGAGGGCACGTAGGCCATGCTTACCGTAGTCGTTGGCCTCCTGGAAGTACATGTAGACGATGCCGCCAGAGAAGACCTTGGTCATTTCGTCACCGTAGAGAGCCTCGGTCTCCTGGAAGATACGGTTCGCGGCGCCATCGGGCAGGTTGCAGCCATACTCGGCGAAGAAGACGGGGACGGAGTACTTCTCGAAGAACTTGATCTGGGTGTCGTAGCCTGACTTTTCCATGCTGCTCTGGCCGCACCACGAGTAGATGTTGTAGCCCCAGTAGTCGATGGAGTCCTCGACGGTTCCGCAGTTGAAGTAGTCGGCAATTTCCTGGCGGATGTCGGCGTCGTCGTTGGCGGCATAGCCGACGCCCATCCAGCGCGAGTTCTTCTTGTTCTTGATGTAGGCCTTGGTGTCGCGGACGGCGGCTTTGACGTAGGCCGAGGCGCCCGTGTTGGTCTTGTTGTTGCTGACCTCGTTGCCGGCGAAGAAGCCGATGACGTTGGAGTACTGGTCCATTTCGTCGACGACCTTTTGGTAGCGGGTGAAGAGGTCCGTGTTCCACTGGGGGTTGTCGCGGTTGATGGACAGGCTGGGCTCGCCTAGATCCGAAATGACATAGATGCCGGCGTCCTGGAGCAACTTCATGCAGCCCGAGTGGTCGGCCGATGGGTTGATGGCGTAGGTTCGGATCGTGTTGGTGCCGAGCTCCTTGAGGAGAGGCACGTCGCGCTTGCACTTGTCCTCGTCGGCGAGAGGGTCGACGAACTTGGTTGTCTTGTCGTTGGTGGCGCCCGCGGCGGCCGTGTCCTGCTGGTAGGCCACGCCCTTCATGAAGAACTGGGTGCCGTTCTTGTAGAAGAGCTTGGAGCCCTGGGGAGCGAGTTAGCAACTCGATCGAGGGGAATGCCGTCCTCCCGGTCACGGCGCAACGAACCTTCATCTCGATGGGGGGAAGGTCGGCGGCCAGGGCGCTGCCCGCCAGGGCGAGGAGCGCCACGGACAGCTTGGTGAAAGCCATGGCAGCGGCTGTGTTGGAAGATGCTGAAGATGCGTCCGGTTCGAAGAAGGCTTCCTTAATCGTTCGTAGGATATCTAGCGGTCCAACGAACACGGGGCCGGCTAGAACGAGCTAAGGCGCGGCGCGCTGCAGAAAAAGGAGGAAAAGGGAGAAAACCACTGTGTCCTTGAATGAGTGTCAGGAAGGGCGAGGCAAATATCCCCAATTAGATGTGAAAAAGGAAGCCGGGAAAGAGAGAAAACGATTCACACCTCTATTCCCAGGAAACGAGTGTGTTTTATCGAAGTTCAAAAGAGGAGCAGAAGACGGACGCCATGGGGGCCTCGGAGCAATGAAATTAGAACCGCCAATCGCTGGTACCAAAGCACAGGCACCCCAGCCAGGCGAAGCACCAACAAGGTCGCAGCAGAAGCTCGTAAACGAGCCGTGACTGACTGATTCGAGCAGCGCGCAGCCCCTGTTCATGGAACGGAGGCGCAGCAGGCCATCCGTTCAGAAGCAGGGGAGGGTGAAGCTTGTTTGGGACGATCCAGGGGCGGCCGCGTCCAATGAGCGGCACGTGTCGCGCGGCATCATCTCGCTAGGACGGTCGGCAGAGCGGTGGTACCGTGCGCAAATCTGAACGTCCGCACGGTGGCAACCGCTCGAGCCCACCTGCCCAGGGCCCCCCCCC
>JALHCA010000555.1:0-46429 GCA_024340505.1 Tolypocladium nubicola
GGCCTTGGGGGGGCCTTGGGGGTGGCATTGGGGTGGCATTGGGGTGGCGTTGGGGGTGCAGGTTGCTCACCGGACAGACATGTTGAGCTCGGCAGAGTGGTCGGCCGTGCTCCATGGGCAGGACTCCTCATTCTTCTTGGGCTGCCAGTTCGGCACCAGCAGGCCCTTGGACGGCTTCATGCTGAGCTTCTTGAGCTGGCCGTAGTCGGGAGGCTTGATCACGTCGTCGGCCGTGCGCTTGCGTGAGCCGAGAGGGCCGGAGCGATCCTGTGCGACGCGTTCGCGTTCGTTGTTGCTGGTTGCCGCAGCAGCGGGGGCCTTTGGTGTCTCGACGGGGGGGCGATCAGGCAGGCGATCAGCACGTGGGCGGGAGGGAGGGCGGGGTGGAAGGTTCGTCGACGGCTGCGACGGCTGCGACGGCTGGGGTGCGTCATCGTCTTCGTCGCTGGTGAGGTCAAACGAGATAAAGTCCTCGGCGTCGGGAGGGGCGTCCGTGTTCGGCTTGGTCTCTTCCACTCGCGCCTTGCGAATGAGCTTGACCATGTCCCTCTTCTTGCGCGTGGACTCGTCAGGGCACGGGAGTGCAGTGTACGGATCAGGGTTGGACCACTTCGGGACAGCGTCGGCAGATTCACTGTTCACGTCGGTGCGGGCACGCTTGCGGGCTGGCTTCTCTGGTTCGGCCTCGGACGACTGCGACGAGAATTCCATGTCAACCTCGTCGTCGTCCGACAGCTCGTCCAGGTCGCGGTACTTGGCGCCGGCCTCTGCGTCGTGGAGACGCTCCTCAGGCAGCGCGTTCATCTGGCCCGAAATGAGGGCCCGCTCCGAAGGATGGGGCGGCGGCTGCCAGCGCGGGCGGTTGGAGTTGCGGCCGCGGGCGTGGTTGTGGCCGCGGCGTTCCCTGCGGAAGCCGCCTCTCTCTGCTCTGTCTGCCCTCTCTGCTCGCTCTGGGCGGTTGATGGGGGTGAAGCTGGTGGGGGGGATGCCCGACGGCTTGTCAACGCGAAAGGTGAACTCGCCCTGCGGGGGGTAGGGCTGGGCTCTGTCAGGCGCACGGTACTGATCCGGTGCACGGTACGAATCGGATGCGCGATACGGGTCGGGGGCGCGGTAGTAGTCATAGCCCTGGTGACGAGGAGCGCGGTCGCGTCGGTCGTCGCCGGGTCGCCAGCTGTCGTAGCCCGGCGACGGAGGCCGATACCTGCTGCCGTCGCGGTCGCGGTCACGGTCGCGGTCGTCGCTCCGGCGCGCCGAGGAGTCGTTGCGCGACATGGTGAGGGGTGTCGTCTGCGCGACGTGTTGCGTGCGGTGCGGGTGGGAGTGAGCAGTGGTTGGCGCGAGGTTGTGAGGGAAAACTCGTCGCGACTTTTCACCACGCCAGTCCTGGCGACATGCGACTCGGCAAATCGCTAGTCCGGTCGAAATGGACGGTCGCTGAGTCAGCTGTCAGCCCAGCGCCTGATCTTCGGCCTGGAGCCGCTGGAGCACTGGAGCCGCTGGAGCAGTGCAGAGGAGCACCAAGCAGCACAAGCTGCCCAGTACCGACAGGCTGGTTGGGCGTGGGCCTCACGGTACCGACAGCCTGGCTCAAGAATAAGATTGGTCGTCGCCTTCATTTCTGGCGACTACGTGTCTTACGCGCATGGATTTGCTATCTCGGGTTCGCTTGAATTTCACGCGTTCCGCAGGCTACTTGGCTGCCCAGCTGCAGGCTTGCCCGCTGCGCAGCCCAAACCACAGGTTTTGCCCACACTGGCACCATCACCAGTTCACGGATCCCACCACAACAGCAATGCCATGCCACACCTAGCTCTCGCAGATGTTGGCCCCTATTCACTCATATGGCGCCCAGATACATGAGAAATACACGTACCAGGCTTAAAACCCCCCTTGCGACCGTGCTGGATGGTCAATGCATCCGAGCCTGCTCACCCTAGGCGATCCAGGATGGCCTTCCAATCCTGCCGGCTCGCCCACTCTTCCCACGATGTCATCGGGCACTCGACTCCGGCCTGTCCAGATTAGCATGCTGGTCTGAATTTTTGGTTCAAACTAAAGAAACGTATCTCACCTTTCTTATGTCGTCGGCCGTCATCAACTCCATCGCCCCGTCATAGCCCGGATCGGAGCTGTACGAGAACATGTGCGCCACTTCGATGCCGGCTTCGATATCTGGCGTGGCGGCAATCATCTGCTCTTGGGTGACTTCTTTGTAGCTGACAGGATATCCCGAAATTCTACCCCACGTGGCCAGGAAATCGGTCCAGCTGCACGTCGTGCCGGCGGCTATGTACGCCTTTCCAGGGGGCAGTTGGTGGACGGCGTAGACAAAGTTGCCCATGTCGCCAACTGGGTCAAAGTGAGGTATCGGCTTGTCCGCGGAAGTCGGAAACTTCATCTCGATGCTTCCGTCCGGTTGCTGGATACAGTTAGCTCATGTCCATCCTCGTCACCCGAAGCATACCTTTCCAAAGTACGAGTCTGGCAGAATGTTGAAGCTCGTAAAGAAAAACCCAGTATGGATGCACGACATCTTCGCGGCTAGCTCGAGGTGCTTCTCCTCGACGTAGGTGGGGAAGATGTCGGCTTTTGCGTCAAAATGGTAGAGCTCCTTGAACCTGCCGCCGCTGCATTTCTCGGCATGGCTCAGAGTCGACACGAGGAAGCCATTGGCATCGAGGGAGGCGACGGTCGTGGCGGCAGCGTCGGCAATGTTCTTGCCCTGCTGGCGTTCGACATCCCCTGCGAACTGGCGGCAAGAAATGCCCTGCGCCGCCGCGGCCGCTCGGCAGTCCGGCCGGAAGAAGGGCTCCCAGTAGTTGGTGACGCTGAATATGACGTTGGCGCCGGCAAAGGCCGACTCGAGGCTGGCAACATCTCCGAGGTCTGCCGCGACGAGTTCGGCACCCAAGCCGGCGAGTTTCACGGCCGCCGGCGAGGAGGCGTCTCGGGTGATGGCGCGGACGCGGAAGCCGCCCTCGAGGAAGCGCCGGGCGACGGAACCGCCTTGGTTGCCGGTCGCCCCGATGACGCACGCAAGCTTCGTGGCGTTCTCCGACATGTCTGGTGAGTGAGTGCTGACGGCCGGGTTTGCAAAGTATAGGAGTTGCTGGCGCCGCCGGTGTCTCCGTCCCTTGCTTGACCGGCGGATTCAACCGATTCTTTTCAGGCTAGTAGAAGCGGGCGGGCAGTCGTCCGGTGTCCAGCTGCTCTCAGTGTCACAAGCAGGCTGGCAGGAATGTCGATGGGGTCCAAGTACGGGCGGAGGGCTGTTGTGGAGGTCGACAGCAGAACCGTCGAAATGATGCCGAGGGAAGGGCAGGACAAGTCAACAGCCATCAATGGAGGCGCAAGGCCGCGGTCCCTCGAGTGATTATAAACATCGTCTACATGCAACCCGTGCCCAGTCTTGCACACAAGTTGCCCGATGCCGCCGCGGTGTTCGAAGCTTGGTCTGGCGTCCCAGTAGTCCGGATGCCCAGCTTTGGGGAGGCGGGGTGGTGGCTGCACGTTGCAGCGATAGTCCGCAACTATACTATACTAGTTACCCACGGTTGCCATTCGGGATTGACCTCGGCTGCGAGGTGGGTGGCAGCACCAGAGGCATGGCTTGAGGTGGTAAGACTTGGTATGTTTGAATGACGCCGTTTTACTTGGTAACTGGGGCGCTTCCAAGTCACCGTCGACGGGTGCGACAACAGCCCGACCAGCGGGCAGGGACAAGGAGTCCAGGATTCCACGATGCTGCATTGGCCCAGTTTGCGCCGGCTCCATCAGTCTATCCCAACTCCGCTCTGCATCCGCGGATGCCCACCTGCTCGTTTGATGACAGGGTCCACAGGATCAACTATGAGTACAGCCGCTGTTGACTTTACGCGATCAATCATGCGCCGTGGCTCTCTCGAGGGCAGAGGACAACGTCCAGTGCTTGCCGTCTACTGACCACGCTGTGCGTGGAGCCCGCTCAACTATCATCGGTCCGTACCGGTGATGTTGGACAATAAACCTCACCTCCACTCCTCGGCGACCCTGGGCGAACCCTAGCCAGTGCAGCGAAGCGGCGGATGACGGTGCAATGCCCGAATCTGTGCCCTGGCCGTGTGTCGACCCATCGAGGCCACATGTACGGGCTACGAGTCCCGACTGTAGTCGGCCGTGGTTGGACGCTTCCGTCGGGCCGCATGAAGTGGCGCCTCAATCACCTCATTGTGCAAGCGCATAGTTCGAGGGTAGTATGAACATCGACCGGATGGGCGGCCTGTCTCCCAATGATGAAAGTGGCTTGCCTCGGAGTCTATGGCGTCCCACTTGATCGACGTCCTTTCTGGTGGCGCCGTTTGCTGGCTTCCCTTTCGTCACTTCGCCTCTTCACCTCGTCCATTTACCAGGCATGGCTTGCGCCGCGACACGCGATAATTGACCAGTAATCCCCCATGTCTCCCCCGAATCCTGACGACCCCGGGGCCGAGTCCGCGGCCCCGGATGCAGCCCCCTCCGGCCCGGCGCCCGAGGAGGGCAGCGACCCGGGTCGGCGCTCGGCCGTCACCATCGACCAGCTGCTGAACCCTGCGACCGCCGCCGACGTCGAACAGCCGACGCCGCTCCAGGTCGATGTGAGTGTTTCCCCTCCGAGATGCAGGGCTTTGCGCTCATCGGCCGCGCGCCGCAGACGGAGGCGTACGACGACGACGACGACGACGGGGCCGACGGCGACTCGGCCATCGGCTCGGACCGTGACACCGCCTTCACCGGCTCCGTGACGTCGTCCATCTTCGACTACCAGTACGAGAACGGCCGTCGCTACCACGCCTACCGCGAGGGCCAGTACGTGCTGCCCAACGACTCCCAGGAGCAGGAGCGCCTTGACCTGCAGCACCACATCTGGCGGCTGCTCCTCGGCGGGCACCTGTACTCGGCGCCGCTGCCGGCGCCCGAGACGAGCCCCAGCCTGCGGATCCTCGACCTGGGCACGGGCACGGGCATCTGGGCCATCGACATGGCCGACGAGTTCCCCTCGGCCGACGTCGCGGGCGTCGACCTGTCGCCCATCCAGCCCGAGTGGGTGCCCAACAACTGCCGCTTCCACGTCGACGACTACGAGGACCAGTGGACGTACCGCGACGACGAGAAGTTCGACTACATCCACGGGCGCGCGCTGAGCGGCACCTCGTCGGACTGGGCGCGCTTCTACAGGCAGGTCCGGGAGAACCTGGTGCCCGGCGGGCTGGTCGAGATGCAGGAGTACGACGCGTGGATCTTCAGCGACGACGACAGCTGCGACCGCGCGCCGTGGACGATGGAGTGGGTGGACAAGCTGGACGCCGCGAGCAAGATGTACGGCAAGCAGATCAACGTGGCCAAGCACCACAAGCAGTGGATGGTCGACGCGGGCTTCGAGGACGTCCAGGAAGTGGTTCACAGGGTGCGTCCCGGTCTCTCCTTTCGTGCGCGATCGGTTCGTCATGCTGATCATGGTCGCTGCAGATACCCATCGGCCCCTGGGCCAAGGATCCCGCCCTCAAGGAGCTCGGCCGGTTCGAGCTCATCCACATGCAAATGTCGGTGGACTCGCACACGCCGGCGCTGTTCACGCGGGTGCTCAACTACTCGTCGGACCAGGCGCAGGTGCTGATGGAGGGCGTCAAGCGCGAGTTCAGGAATCGCGACCTGCGGTTAATCACGAGCTACCGCTTCGTGACGGGGCGGAGACCGGCAGCCGGCATATAACTGCCGCCGGCGCGATGGTTGTGCCGGGTCGTCGTGTACATTGCAGCAAGGCACAACTTGGTGCCGAGTTCCTCCTCGTAGTCGGCGAAGTATTCACGATGACATGAGAACCTGAACTTGAAGCGAATGATGGAATAAGAGATGTTTCGCAGGACGAGTTGATCCGGACTTCGGGTAAGACGGTGCGTGCTCCGGCTGCCTTGCGCCTCTAGTCTCCACTTGGCGCGGCCCTACGCCCGACTGCTGAGGCGAAGTCGTGAACCCAGGTTAAGCTCAGTTAATGCTCAGAAGCTGAACTGGAACTTCACTCATCTCATTCCACTCCAGTCATCTCCAATCTGCTCCCCTCTCGGCCAGCCTCGAAGGTTGAGATGCCCATCATAGTGCAGTAGCATCTTCTGTTTCGTCTCCCTCGTTCTTCGCCACACGCCATCGTGGTCTGCAAGACGCAACAGCCGCTGAGATGGGTCAAGATGTCGAAGGCGGGAGCAAGCGCGCGGCCGAGGTGAGCGAGGCCATGCTCAGCATGCCCGGCTACGCCGACGACTCCATGTTCTTCGTCGTGCGATACGCCGAAAACGCCAAGGTAAGCAGCCTCTCGCGCCCACACATCACTCGTCCATGCATGCCCCCCTCACGCCCACTTACACGCGACATCACTGACGATGTACCAGAACACCCTCCGCCAATGCGACTGGGAGGAGCTCCAAAGCACCCTCAGCCAAATCACAGACCTCTGGATCGAGTCCGGCGGCGGCGGGCACACGCCCCAGCCCGGCTCGCCCGACGAGCGGTGCGCCAAGTCGGCCGAGCTGCGGGCGCACGCGCTCGACATCGTCAAGGACTTCCCCGACCTGGCGCGCGACTTTGACCGCTTCACGGCGGCCTGCCAGGCGGCGACGGCGGCGGTGCGGCGCTCCGGGTCCAAGACATAGCCCGACGGCAACGGCAGGGTCACGGCAGGGTCACGGCAGGGTCAACGTTCTCATGGCAGAGTTTCGCGCTCGCTGGCGCCGCGTTGGCAAGGAACGTTTGCAGCATTGACTAATTTGGCCACTATTAAGATCTATCATCCACCGTTTTGTACCTTTTTCCCTCCCATGTGCGCCATGTCCCATTATTAAGGGCTCCTCTGAACCCTGCGTATTAGTATTAAATCCAGCCAACTCCGAGTGTCCGTGGTCCAAATTCCCCCCATAACCCAAATGGCGCTCGGGCTCTTGCGCTTAGAGCTGCATGGCAGCGAAGGCGACGGCAACGCCCAGTCCCACCCAGACGTTCTGCATGCTCTCGAGCACCGCGCCGGCAGCCGTCGGCGGGAACGACGTGGCCGTGGTGCCGGGCGTGGTGCCGGTGGGCGGAGGGGGCACCCCCGTCCCGCCGGTGGTCGCGGTGCCGGTGCCGTTGCCTCCGCCGGTCCCGTTGCCCGACTGGGTCGGCGGCGGGATGACAGCGGTCGTGGTCGAGTTCCCGGCCGCAGTTGCGTTGCCGGTCGTGTGGCTCCCGGTCGTGGTAGTGTGGCTCCCAGTCGTGGTAGTGTGGCTCCCAGTCGTGGTGGTATGGCTCGTGGCAGAGGTCGCCACGGCGGTTGATAGATCCGTCACGGAGACGGTCGTCTGGGCCAGGACAGGAGCGGCCAGGACGGCAGAGAGGATCGCGGCGGCGCGCATTTTGATATGTGGTACGGTAGTGGTGAGTGTGAGTGTGAGTGTAAGTGAGAGTGTGCGTGTGCGTAGATGTGCGTGTGAGTGAGTGTAAGTTTTCGCAAGTCTTGACGAGAGTCTGAAGCAGAATGCCGCAACGCCGAGTATTATACAAAACCAAGAGAAGCCGCTAGCACAGTAAAATGGGAAGTTTCTTCCATCCCAACGCAAACGCCTCACACCGGAGCCTCCGATCACCATGAGGTTGACAGCCGCAGCGGGTTTGCGGCTGTCACACCACGTCACCCACCCCACCACGAAGCTGCCCCATCCCGCTGCCCCGAGCGGCACTGGGCGTCGCCACCGGGGCCTGTGACGCCGTTCTCGGTGCTGCGTAAGCTCAGAAGTCAGCTCTGCGCGGGTTCTGCGCAGGAAGCTAGATGCCACCAGACGGGAATAGGTAGCGCGTGAGGACGATCTCCGTGGTGCTCTGGACGCTCGAGTCAGGGTTGAGGCCCGCGATAAGACCGGACCACCACCACCGAGCGTCCTGTGCGAAGCCCTGCTGATCTGCGCTTCACCGCCGCATGTCTGCAATTGCCATGAGCCACGGAATCGTGCTCTTTTCTTTGCCAGCCTCGTCCGCGGGCCGCTGGCACCGGATCTGGCGGCCAAACGCCAAGGCGGTGATGCAAGACCGTCCGTTGGTCGATGCCCTCGCGACGTGCGTCATCACCGCCACCTCCAGAGGCAGCCGGGCCTCCGAGTCAGCGCGGTGGCTCGGTCTAGCGGTACATGGCACAAGCCTTTTCGCTGTTCCGGGGCCGTGCGAAGTACGTCACCAGCATACACCTCCGTCCTATTTTTGGACGGAGCTGCCCGGCGCGCGGCCGGCTGCCGTGACGTTGCGGGCGTGCTTCGTGGCCGTAGATGAGATCTGAGGCGGTCTGCTCGCTCGGCTATTGGACAATCCGTGCCGTCCCTGGTCGCGATCCTGTGCTGATTTCTCGCTCCAGCCGCGCAATAGCTGAATGCGGGCGAAGCTGGCGATGCTCAGCTAACTCGAGCCTGTGGTGGTTGGTGTCATGGAGACGCGCACCCTCCCGCCGTAAGGGTGTTTGCCAACTCCCCGCCGTTGAGGAGAGATCAATTGGGTGTGACATCTGTTCCTCGTCTTTTTGCAAGATTTTTTTAAGTTCAATCTTTCAAAACCTTGGCGATTGCCGCTCTTGGCTTACGAGTACATTCACTCTGTACGAGTAGCTCGGGTCAGCGCTGCAACGTGCAGGCTCTGCAAGGATGTCATCAACAGCAATGCAGCTAAATTTTAATGATTGTGTGACGTAGCAGACCTCACTATTGAAAGACAAATAAAAATGTACGATGTCATCTCCAAAGTCTGCGTTGTGGGAGGAGTCGCCCGCTTCACCGGTCAAGCCGTGTAAGTCCAGTGATGCCTCACCATCCAGGCACCCACACCAAACCCTTGCTGGTGTTGGCTTGACCACGCATTCACAAGCCACACCACGCCAGCTGAGCTGTCCTCCAGCAGCTATCGCAACACCAAACCACCACCCGCCATCATACTCCCACGTCGAACCCTCGACTCCGCTACGCCCTCCCCTCCCCTCCCCCTCCACTCTCTCCTCACCGCGCGCCCACCATGTCCAACTTCTACGGCGCCCAGCCCAACAACCCCCCCTCGTACGGGGCGCCGCCTCCCGCCGCCGGCGCGGCCGCCCAGAACCTCCAGTTCTACCCGTCGTCATACTCCCCCGCCGTCTCGGGCGCCGCGACCCCCCAGCAGGCCGCCTACGGGTACGCCGGCGCCGGCGCCCCCGGCGTGGGCACGCAGTCGGGCTTCACGTCGGCCGGCTTCGGCGGCGCGGGTGTGTCGGGCCGCATGGGCGAGCAGGGCGGCCTGCGGACGGGCTGGCTGGCGGCGTTTTCCACAGAGGGCTACGATGGGGAGCCGCCGCTGCTGGAGGAGTTGGGCGTCAACTTTAGACACATCCAGATGAAGGTCTGTATACCCAGTTCGCGCTCACGTCGGGGGGGTCCAGGTTGCTGATTTGCCGACTTGCTGCAGACGCTCGCCGTTCTCAACCCCTTCAAGCATATTGACCAACACCTGATGGACGACTCCGACCTCGCCGGCCCCATCCTCTTCTTCCTCCTCTTCGGGACCTTCCTGCTCTTCTCCGGCAAGGTCCACTTCGGCTACATCTACGGCCTGGCCCTCCTCGGCTCGACCTCCCTACACATGATCCTCTCCCTGATGTCACCGTCCGACCCGCATCCCTCACAAGAATTCCACCCGCAGTACAACGACCCGTCACCGCAATCGCAAGGACAGCAGGGCGGCCACTTCTCCGCGACGCTCACGTTCCCCCGCTCCGCCTCCGTTCTCGGCTACTGCCTGCTGCCCCTGGTGGCAACCAGCCTGTTCGGCATCGTGGTGCCCATGGACACGAGCCTGGGCATCGTCCTGACGAGCGCGGCCATCGTCTGGTGCACCTACAGCGCCAGCGGCATGTTCTGCGCGGTCGGCAGGATGAGGGGCATGAGGGGCCTGGTGGCCTACCCCCTGGCGCTCTTCTACGTCGGATTCGGCATCATGGGCATCTTCAGCAGCAGGGGGAGCGGGTCGTTGGGCAATGCGGCGGCCAAGATCAACGTTTGAGATGAGTGCGTTACCAAGGACCAAAGTATGGCGTACGGCGTGGCGCGTTTCGATACGCGAGTCCAGCACGGGCCGCGGGAACGGTTAGGGGTCTTCCGCGGGCTCGTGCAGAAACAGCAAAGGATGTAGTTCACAGCCAGAGCAGCATACCCCCAGGGACAGGGTGACATATGTTGGGCAAAGACAGGAACCTGTACATTTAAGACTTGAGCATGGCTATGATTACAACCAGGGATTTACCCGGAAGGTACCATTGAGGTTAATGTCAATGGCGCCGAAGAGAAAAGAATCATGATTATTCAACAAGACATCTATCTAGTGCAATCTTGAAGTGCGTCCATGCAATTGTGCTCCAATGTTCCAAGGTCCACCCCGTCCATCCTCATCATGTCTTCTCCGACTTCTCTTCCGCAACGGTCCCAATTCACTACGCCTTTATAAATAGCGAGTCCTCGGTTCTGGCTTCCACAATGCCGGCCTGTAGGGAAAGCCCGCCGTGGAGTCAGGCGCCGCAACTTTCTTCAGAATCACTCTGTTCATTCTCCCAAATGGATGCCTCCGACAAAGCCTCAAACTCCTCGCAATATAATACCGCCTCCAGCTTCCTCTAAGCGCCGTTGACGCCGTTGACGCCGTTCGTCTTGGGCATATCCTCAGCCACGCCAACAAGGATTGAAAACTGTCCGCCGGCGTTGGCAGCGATGATTTGTTTGCCACGAATAGCCGAATTATCAATCACTGTAGGAGTGTGGATGTCGTCGATGGTGCCTTGGCCAGTTTGGTAATTGGCCGAAAAGCCCCAGGAGTACACCTTGCCGTCACGGGAGACAGCGAAGCTGTTGTCTGTTCCGGCGGCAACGGACGAGATTTCGGATATCCCTTGTAGTATGTGAGATCTTGACTCAGCAATCGGGCTAAGGTGGAGCGGATAACATACCTTTCAGCAGAGTAGGCTTGACGAGGATGCGGGGATTGTTCCGCTCGTCGAAGATGACGTTGTCCTTGTCGAGATCATCGAGTTCGAAACCAACTTGATATCCGTCGACGCGACCCCAAGTGAGGAGCTCGCCGTTGTCTGAGCATGCCAGAGAATGGTGGACGCCGCCATCGATGTCGGTGATTTTGTAGTCCTCCAGGTGAGTGATTTTTATCGGCTTGAGAATGACGGCGTCGTCCTCGCCGGCCCCGTCGCTCCCAATCTCTCCAAAGTTGTTTAAGCCCCAGCCCCAAACACGACCATCCTTGTCCACGGCGAAACTGTGATAGGAGCCGCAGGCAATCTTGACAATTTTACCGCGGGGCAAGCCCATGCTCTGAGGAACAAGCGAGGACATCTTGTTGCGCTCAATGATTCGCCGGCCGAGCTGGTTCTGCTGGCCGCAGCCCCAGGCGACGACGTTGCCTTTGTGGTCAAGGGCCAGGATGTGATTTGATCCGGCGGCGAGAGCCTTGATGTTCTTGAGCGACGGCAGAAGCATTGGCGTCGGCTGAACCGAGATGCTCTCTGTGAAGCCGAGGATACCATCACTGGAGCGGAAGGTGCCCCATCCATACACCCGCCCGTCCTCGGTGAGGGCAAAGCTGGCGCTGTCGGTGGCCACGACCTGGACGAACTTGGTTCCTGGCGCAAAGGCGTCGTCAGACACGGCCGTCGGCGTGCTTTCGTTGGGGTTGATGCCCGTGTCGTCCTCGTCTTCAGACTCGGAGTCATTCTCGCCATCAATGTCGCGGAGGCCGCCTTCCCAGTTGGTGTCCCGTCCAAGCGCTCCCTGGTCGTTGACGCCCCATGTAAGGATCCGGTGGTCGCGGGTCAGGGCAACGGCGTGCATGCCACCGCAGGCAATCTGCACGACGCCAACAGACTTGGCAGACAGGTTGTCATTGAGTCGGGGACGCTTCACGTCGATGGGCTTCTTGCCGTTGACGCGCTTGCTGCCAAGGCCCAGCTCGCCCGAGGTGCCTTCGCCGAAGACATAGACGTCCAGGACCTGGGCAGGCGCATCATTGACCTTTTTCCCGATCTCGACGTGGGTGCTCTTCTTCGCCCTTGGCTTTGCGGGGGCGGCCGCCGTCTTGGTCTTCTTGACTTTGCGCTCGTCGACCTGGGGCTCGGGCTCGGGGGTAGCCTCGTCGTCGGCCTTGCGCTTCTTGGACGCGACTCCGTTGGTCAGCTGCTTGGCATCGCTGGGCTTTCTGGCGGCTTTGGTAGGCTTCGCAACAGCCTTCGCGGCAGGCTTCGCGGAGGGCTTCGCACTCGCAGTCGCAGCGACCTTCTTGGTCGTAGGGGCCTTTATGGCCGCCGCTGCCTTTGTGGCCGCAGCCTTTGCTTGTGGTGCGGGCATCGTTTTGTGTGTCGCGAGACCCGGCGTCGGGGCTCGTAGCAATGCGAGCGGCAACGGGTTGTGCAGGTTATTGTGAGCGACAATCTCGCTTTTCAGAATGAGAAATGGCCTCGATTCTTGCTGAAGACGCAGATGCAATGTGGCGCGATGCTCTGATGGATGAACATGCAGAAGGCAGAGGGAAAACTGGGCAGACAAGACAAGACAAGCAGGCGATTTTTAGCTGCAATCAACGAACGCACAGGGTCAAGGGGAGCAGCTGGGATGCCCGGCCGTGCCTGAGCTCGGTGGCATGGGTGCCTGCTGACCGCCTGGACTAGCTTGTTGTTTGTCCGGCAGTAATTTCCAGCCGCCCAATGGATTGCTGTGAACGACTCCGTGTTCTGCAGGCGGTGAAGGCGGAGTATGTAAGTTGACCCATTCAGCACGCAACACAGCCGCGTCAGGCGATCGATCGTTCGGGAGCAAACACTCTGTTGGTGAGGGCTGGGCTGATGTACATGACGCCACAGTACCGAGCGAGGCAGCTATGATCGTGTGGCTCGGGCAGATGAGTCGCCATGGATACGCCGTGCTCTCCATTTGACCCGACGTCTTTGTGGCTCCCGGAGCTCTTTTATCCCCGTCCCGTACTCTTTTGCTCTCCGCCATCTGCAAAGGGACATGAGATGCAAATATTATATTGAAATTGCCTGTACTGCTACAGCCGGCCTCCCTGTAGACCACACACCCAACCGAGACGCCGTTCCGGGCCACACCCTGTGACCGAATGATGCATGTACAACCGAACCCTACGCTCTACCCAACCTAACTCTTGGCGTTTCTATTTCCTGGTCGTGAAGTCGACCTCGTTGGCGGGATTGTAGCCGCCATCGCTGGCCTTTTCGCACGTGCAGCCGCCTACACACGGTGAGGTCAGTATGGCACGTGGCTGGGGGTGCGCCATGCGTCGGCAACTTACCAGCAGGACGGGAGCCGCATTGGCATGTCGAGCCTGTCGGCGTTGTGTTCTCGGCAGCAGAGCGGTCGCAGGTGCACTCGCCGGCGGGTCGGGCACGGCATGAGCAGCGAGGGCCCGCGACCTTGTTCTCGCTCCCAGCCTTGTCACAGGTGCAGTGAAGAGCGGACTGCTTGCCGCAAGAGCAGGTTGCTTGCTGAGCTAAAGCAAGGCTGTTAGAGGCCGGTTGCTCAGAGGATCAGATTGGTGCTTACCACAGGCGCACTCGGTGTTGCCCTTGCCGCAGCAGGTGGAAGCCTTGATGGTCATGATGAGTGGTGAGGGGGTAGTGGACGGCGGCGTGGTGTTGTAGAATGTAAGAGATGAAGTTGTCTGGTTGGATTGTTTTTGAAATGTTGTACTGATTTACAAGCACATGCAGAGACGTCTCGAGGATGCTGGCGTCTTTAATACTTGGACCGATGGGCAGATGCAGGGCAATGCTGACCAGGCGTTGCCGGAAACATCGTGGCGCTGATTGGCGCAGTGTCATCGGGGCTGTGATTGACCAATCAGATGCCAAGTATTTCCAAGCACTGTCGCCAGGCTTACTTTGTCACGGACAAAGAGCATTGTTTAATTCAGCCATTTGCGGGAAGGCCGGGCATTTTACTTTTGGATCTCTAATGCTTGCATGCTCGCAGGGTGCTGCTGCATGTCACATCCATCAGGTGGTGGCATCTCATGTGCTACCCTGGACCCTGGGACCACATGTCACTGACAAGGTCGCAGCTCGTCTGGATAAGGTTCTCTCAACAATGAGACATTTGAAATTGTGCCAGCTGAAGCGGACTTGATGCTGCCTTGCCAACACTGCCTGCCGCGATCACCGCGCTTTGACCGCAGACCGATCAGTTCCTCGGATTTCTTGAGGTGACGGTCCTGCCGTGACACGTGGAGAGTTGTCTGTTGAGGCTGCCGACCCCCGATTGACTTGTACGAGTACAAGGGTCATTTCACCACATCGAGTGATAGATCAAAGCCGGGAGTTCAAGTGCCGGTCCTACCGTGCAACTCAAGCCACGCATCAATCTGTCTTTTGTCACCCTCGAAATCGCCCGCGCAGATGTCAGCTGCAGTCATGCGCTTTTGCCAGGGTCGGTTCGCCTGCCACTGGAATGAAGAATGCAACCCTAAGATGCCAACCGCTGGCGGAGACGGGCAGCCTTACGGATCGAACTTGGATGCAAGGGATCCGCTCAACGGCAGCAGCTGTTGAGCCCAACTGGGGCACCAGCGTTGATAGGGGTCCATCCACGGGCTGCAACGGTCGTACTGAGGACGAGTACCAAAGAAAGCATAGCATTCCATGTACTGACTAGAAGATGCTTCGCCTCCCGAGTCGTCCAAAGAAGCAGCATCGTGTCCATTCCGACGGGATGGCTTGCCTCGGCCCCATCGGCATCCCACTCGATCGCTTCCTCCTGCAATGCCCCTGCTTCCCCGCGTTGGTCGATGGCTTGCTTCCCAGGGCTGATAGCGCTAGTCACGGCTTTTCGCGACCTTTTCCTCCAACGAGCGCCTCTTCCCGAGACAAAAGTCCGTTGGATTGCACCGCACCGCACCGCACCGAATGTCTTAACCGGCGAGCGGCTCGTCGTCCCCCGGCCGGCACCAGAACCCTGTCTTGCAGAATATCGCAACCGCCCCCATGAGGTGCAGGTGACAGCCTCCTTGGGCCATATCAAGGTGGTCTGCCCGCGCCGTCGTCGGTTTGCGTCGACCGCTCGAGGCCGCGCTGCCAGTTTCGACCGAGTCGTTTGCTTGAGCGGCATTTCGGTCCTGGGCTTCAGCCGCAGCAATGTTCGTGTCCAATTCCGAGCAGCAGCCGTCGGAGGTACTTCCGCAAGATCCGAAGAACCGCGACAGCATCGACATCCAGGATGAATCCGATCTACGCCACGCCGCCGAGCGCGGCCAGGTTGCGACTGACAAGTGAGCAGAGTCCATAGACAGAACGGTTGGTCGACGGCTGGGCCACAGGCCTGGCTTGGGTGCCGACTGTAGCTGACCCAAGCATGCAGATATGGGGAATCCCTCGTTCGCTATGATCCCGTCGCCGAGAGAAGGCTTCGGCTGAAGATCGATCTCTACATCGTCCCTACTGTGGCGGTGCTCTATCTGTTTTGTTTCATCGATCGCGCCAATCTCGGTGAGAATCCTCCATCCCGCCCAGCAATAAGGCTTCGCGAATATCAGGTCCACTGTGCCATCTCAAAGCCCGGAAAGGAATCCTCCATCCTGGACGCGTGCTGACCGCCGACCGTGCAGGCAATGCCAAAATTGCGGGCTTCGACAGGGACCTTGGCATGAAAGGCTACGACTACAACGCCACCATCTCCGTCTTCTACATCTCGTACATCCTCTTCGAGATCCCATGCAATCTCCTCTGCAAGCGGATGGGCCCCGGCTGGTTCCTCCCGCTGACGGCTGTGCTCTTCGGCGTCGCGTCCCTCGGCACCGCCTTTGTCAACACCGTCCCCCAGGCCATGGGCGTCCGCTTCCTCCTCGGCATGTTCGAGGCCGGCATGATGCCCGGCATCGCGTACTACCTGTCGCGCTGGTATCGCCGCGCCGAGCTCGCCTTTCGGCTCTCGCTCTACATTGTCATGGCACCGCTGGCCGGCGCGTTCGGTGGCCTTCTTGCGTCTGCGATCCTTGAACTGGACCACTTCGGCGGCCTCCACACGTGGCGCATGATATTTGCCATCGAAGGCATCGTCACCATCGGCCTCGGCCTCATCGCCTTCCTCACCCTCACCGACAGGCCCGCGACCGCGCGGTGGTTGACCAAGGAGGAGAAGGCTTTGGCCATCGCCCGCGTCAAGTCCGAGCGCATCGGAACCAGCGTCGTCTTGGACAAAATCGACAGAGCCAAGCTCCTCCGTGGCATCTTCAGCCCCATCACATTGGGCACCGCTCTCGTCTTTCTCCTCAATAACATCACGGTACAAGGCCTGGCGTTCTTCGCCCCGACCATTGTCAAGTCCATATACGGCAGCAAGACCCTCGTCCAGCAGCAGCTCTACACTGTTCCCCCTTACGTAGTCGGCGCCGTCTTCACCGTCCTGCTGCCTCTCATCAGCTGGCGCATGGACAAGCGCCAGATCTTCGTCATCCTCTCAGCACCCTTGATGATGATCGGGTATTCCATGTTCCTCGGCTCCACGGATCAGTCGGTTCGATACGGGGCGACCTTTCTCATTGCATCGTCTGCGTTTGCGGTGGGACCGCTTACGAATGCCCAGGTGTCGGCAAACGTGGTCAGCGATACGGCCCGAAGTGCGGCCATTGGCACCAATGTCATGATGGGCAACATCGGCGGATTGATCAGCGGGTGGTCCTTTCTCCCCTGGGACGCGCCAGATTATCACATCGGCAATGGCTTGAACCTGGCCACGGCCAGCACGGTTCTCATTCTCAGCACATTGGTGCTGCTGTGGATGAAGCGGGACAACAAGAAGCGCCGGGACCGCGACTTAGATGCCGAGCTCAGCGGGCTGACCCAGAAGGAGATTGAGGATCTGGACTGGAAGCACCCTGCCTTTCAGTGGAAGCCATGAAGGGGTGATAGATAGCCTTTGGATGTATGTGGCTTTTTTGAGTACCAATACGTGTCTGCAATTATTGGCGAGTACGAATGTTCGTGTTTGCTGAACAATAGAAGAGTGCCGTGCAGACAGCCGGCGTTACAGCCTGGGTGTGTACCTCTGCGTCAGTGAAAAGGACCACAAACGGCATCAAAGCCACCTTTTCACTGGTCCAACTTGCTATATGTTCTTCACTTTCCTGGTGCTCGTGAACAGATCCTGGAGCTTTCGCAGACCTACGGAATCAACAACATGCCTCCTCAATACTCACGCACGATATGCGCTCGAGGAGACCTCGCAAGAAGAAGATCAGTAAGTAACATTCGACTTGAGGGGCGACGTGTTTATTCAATGCTAAGGCAACAAACAGTACAATACGCGACGCGTCGATAAAACACTGCAAAGTCAATATAGAAATGAGGCACCGCGAAGCTTCGAACCACTGAACAATAGCTTTGCGAAACAAGAATAGAGTTCCTGCGCAACAATATATATTATAGCAGCAAACAGCGCAGTTAGTGCTATTGATCACGTCTGCAGTGCTTACCTATAAATACGGCCGCGGTGCACCTTCCGGACTGAACTCGCCTTCCTTTCACCTCGTCTTGTTCACATCTCGTCCAGACTTTGCACTCTCAACTTATTCACATCATACATCCCTCGAGACACCACCAGAAGCATACAGACAGTTGCACCTTCGACATCATACAGCTCTGGCCTTTGTCACGGCAACGTTGAGAAGCACAACGGCAGACTTCAGACACAAGCAGCCAAGATGCCCATCCTCAGCAACAACACAAAGACGCATCCGTTCAAGATCCGCGTGGAGAAGGCGCCCTTTGAGAGGCGCACGCTGATGCCGGATGGAAGAGCCACCATCAACCGGAGGCCGGCTGTCATGACGCGACAGCCAAATATCCAAACCGACCCAGCTCGCGCCATCAAGACCAAGAAGGCAAAGGCGATGGCCGCCCCAGGGCCCAGGTACACCATCGGCAGCGAAGACTGGAAGGTCTGGGAGCCCATCTTCCTGCACGCTCGCGACAAGCTCGGCGTCAAGTTCGGGTCCAAGACCCAACTCGAGCTGCACATGGACACCGACAAGAGATACGACGGCTACAAACACTGGATGTGTAGCCTGCGTCGGAGCGGAAGTGGCGCGCTGAACCTCAAGTTCTCGCTGCAGTCCTCAGGCCCGACGCAAAGATTCCGGCTGCTGGCGGCCATGTACGTCAAGGACGGACAGGCCAGGCTCGTCACGCGCACGAGCATCGCGCACAACGCCCGCCTGGACTGCACCCCGTGGACGCGCTTCTCGGTGCCAGACTGCGCGGTCCAGCCGTGCTGCGACGCCCTGTGCCGCGACGTGCCCCGCGAGGGCGAGATCTCCCTGTACGAGCAGGGGCTGCTGGTCGCCAAGAGGGATCTCGAGCTAGAGGAGCTGCGGGCGCGCATGGACAAGCGGACGACCGCCATGGAGACGGCGCAGAGGCAGCAGGCAAAGAGGGTGCGGGGATTGAAGCGCAAGGTCGAGGGCCTGGAGAAGGCGAACCGGCGACTGGCGGAGCGGAGCGCGGAGCTGGAGGCGGAGAAGGGAATAGGCCCGGAGGCGGTGCCTTCCGACGAGGAACAGGAGGCTGGAGGCCAAGGCGCTACGGGCAGTGAGCGGAAGCGGGCGAGGAGTGACGATGGCGATGATGAACGTGTTGTGCGGGAGAAGGTTTTGGATGCCAAGCGGCGTCGGACGGTTTGAGGATGGGGTAGGAGGATATGAGAGCGGCTTCGGAACTTGGCATCGCGGCGGTGCTCTATTATACCTATTTGCTTTGATGATTTGGCATGCGGGATGGAATACAAATTCTATTAAAATTGCAACACCATGTGCTGAAGATTCTCAAAAGTCTAGCCTCGCGTTTCTGTCGAATCCACTGGCACACTTGAAGCTATTCAGTATTCCCGTGTTGGTCCTCCGAACACACGGCTCGCCCAACGTCACCGCTGTGAGATTTCGGTTCCTACTCGGGAAAAAGCAGACTTGGTCTACGAGTGACTGATGTTTGCATTCAAAGACTCGATACACGTCGTTTGTTTCCGTGACTCTCGGGAGTCAACAGCGACACCACGGCAGGCGAAGTGGGGACGGAGGTCGGGATATCCGGTGACACCTCGGATCGCATGGCCGATTTCGGAACTCGTGCATCATCATTGGCATATAACATCGAGCGGCTGAGGTGTCACCTGCCCTGCGTCAATAAAGACGCTTCGAATGTCGTGAGAGAGCCGCCAAGTTGTATTCCACTCTAGCCAGACCCATCGGCGTGGAATGTGTGCTGCTGGAAACATAGCGCCACCGCGACTGAACCACCTCGATATCATGGCACCATCCATAATGAGCTCCTCATCCCACTCAACGGTCATTGTCATTGGGTAAGCGCATATCATCACAGAGCCCTGCTGCTTTGCTCACCGACACCCCCAGCGCCGGCATCATCGGGCTGGCATGCGCCCTCAAACTCCAGGCAAAACTGGCAGAGCACAAAGGCACCCGTGATGTCGAGGTCCTTCTAGTTGCCCGCGAATGGCCCGGTTCCATACCCGGTGCGCCGTCCACACACTCGGCCGACTATGCCTCGATGTGGGCCGGAGCGCACATCCGTCCCATCCCCGCCACGACTCCCCAGCTGCAGCGCGAGGCCGCCTGGCTGAAGCAGGCGACCGCCGAGTTTGACCGTCAAGTCGACGCGGAGCCTTGGTGCGGCGTCACCCGTACCGCGGGCGTCGAGTTCCTCGAAGCCCCGGACCGAGGCTACCAGGGCCAAGACGCGGGCAGTTTCGCGCGCGAATCTGGCCTGCGTGGCTATCGGAAGCTCGCGGCGTCCGAGGTCCCAAGGGGAGTCGTGCTGGGCTTCGAGTATGAGACGTATTGCGTCAACTCGCCTTTATACTGCGAACACCTACTGCGAAAGTTCCTTCTCCAGGGCGGAAAAACGCTACAAAGGGAGCTTAAAAGTGAATGGGAGGCTTTCACCTTGCGAGAGAATGTGTTGTTCAGCGTGAATGCGAGCGGAACAGGCTTCGGCGACCCCAAGTGCTTTCCAACCAGAGGTTCGTTCCACGCCGTGCCTTTGTGATTGATCTGGTGCTCACAAAACGTGTCTACTCCAGGACAAACCGTGGTGACGAACCTCTCCGCCATCACCAAGACAGTGACCAAGCAGAACAAGGATGGCTCCTGGAGCTTTCTGATCCCCCGTTTCTTCAACGGAGGAACCATAGTCGGCGGCACAAAAGAGCCTGGCGACTGGCGAACAGAACCCGCTGTCGAAACGAGGAACCGCCTCCTCGCTGCCGGGCTCACGATCGAGCCATACGCGCACGACGCTCCACGGAGCAACGCCGAGAGCCCAAAGAACGTCAAGGTCGTGTCGGACGTTGTCGGCCGGAGACCTACGCGCGAAGGCGGCATGAGGTTGGAAGTCGAGGAGCGGGCACTGCAGCAATACAGCGGGGAGGCCACGACGGGTCGCGTTATACATGCGTATGGCGCTGGTGGCCGTGGCTATGAGATTAGCTGGGGAGTAGCAAGCGAAGTGGCGGGCCTGGCAGGATCACTTCTCGAGCCCAAAATGAGCCCAAAGGCGAGACTGTAGCTGGAGGACAAGGATATGTATGAGAGGACACGAACTCGCTGCTCATGCACGCATATGAGGGCATCACGAGCCGGGCTATTGCCAGTATTGTTGGAATAAACAACACTTGCACGGCTTTGCAACTTTGACATGGATTCATGAACATTTAATATTAAATTGTGTTTCAGGTATTGGATGAGATGTAAACCGAGGTGTTCCTCTCCAGTGTACGCCAATCCACCCCAACCGGCCGCTACGCCCCATGAGCCCGCTTCAACTCGGAGCATATATCAGCGGCATACATCTGCGCCTTCTTGATAAGCATCATATGCATAAACGGATGCGGCACCCCCGTGTATCGACGCGTCGACACCCGCACGCCCGCCTTCACCAGCTTCCGCCCAAACGCCTCCCCTTCGTCGCGCAGCGGGTCGCACTCCGCCGTGGCGATGAACGTGTCGCACACGCCGCGGAGGTCGCCGTCGATGGGGCTCCTGTGGAAAAGCGGCTTGCCCTCGATCTCTGCCCTTTCGCCGTCGTCTTTGGGCACGCAGTGGCTCATGAAGTAAGCCATGCGCGCCCAGTTCAGGCAGGGGGCTACCTCGTTTTCCACAAAGGACGGGTACGGCGAGTCGGAGGCCTTTTGCATGTCCAGGTGAGACGTCGTGGCTGGGACGGCAAGGATAGCTGCCGGAGTGAGTCGGTTGCTTGACTTCGGCGCTTGTGGGCAACCTACCGAGCTTCAGATGGATGTTTGCGTCCCGCGCAAGCTGCTGCGCGACGGCGCCGATATGGCCTCCAGCAGAAATGCCACCTATAGAAATGGAATCTGGCCGCACATTGATCTCCTGACCGTGCTCATGAACCTGGAGTCAAGGACATGTCAGCCTGTGCCTGTGCCTGCCCCTTGTTCTGTCGCTGCGTCTACCTACCCAGCGGATGGCAGACCAAGCATCCTCGTGACCCTTGAGAAATGTGTACTCTGCATACATGTAAGCCCAGGTGTCTCGTTAGGATCTTCGGTGGGAACTTGCCTGGGCACAAGCGGTAGTCGACGTCAATGACCATGATGCCTACTCGGTTCCTGACTTGCATGCATATTTCGGCATCACCAGTCAGGCTCCCAAACACAAAACCGCCTCCTGCAGATTATCAGTCGCAGGTTCGAAGCCGCACCCTCGTCGGGCAAGAAAGACGCACCGTGGAAGTTGATATACACTGGGTATGGCCCAGCACCGAATGGCGAGGTCCGGGGGTCCGGGCTGTAGCATCTGGCCGTGAACTCATACCCATCGTCGGATTTGATCTTGAGGTCGTTGACAAATGGCTCAAACGAGTAATCCCGGTACCATGGAGATGCAAACTTCTGCGGGGTCGCACGGATGTCCTCGATGCTCACCCCGTGTGTCGCTGGCTTTATAGCCAGGTACTCATTGTAGTACTCGACAAAGTCCCTGTCCAACCGCTCAATGAAGCTTGTCTCAATGGGGCATGAAAGATCTGCCTGCCTCGGCCTTGACGACAGCGCATCGCCTGTTGCAGACACCATGGTTCTTGCGTAATGTAGTAGCGTTGTGGCTATCAAGCAAGCTTCAGGTATAAAATGCAACCAAGCTGCCTATTGAAACGACGAAAATGTGCGGGGAAATCGAGGCAAGCTACGAGTTTTATAGCAAGAAAGCTTAGCTTAGTCGTTGCCTCAAAGTTGACGGATAGATCGGTTTGGATAAATTGGTGGCGGTGTCTGGAGCCTTCCGTCGGAGAAGCCGAGGCTCCCGTCGTCATGCTTGTCGGTACGGCCGAAGTTAGCAACGCTTCCATCACTCCAGTGAGTCGACCGCTGATGTCATGCCGGTGAGAAAGTCCAACGGCCAGCCACTTGCGAATTGCATCCAGACAGAATGAAGCTTCTTGGGCTCGGCCGAGGTGTCGCTCGCGAGGAATCGCAGCGAGTCGTACAAGCTGGGAACGACATCCAAGGAAATGTATCCGTCGCCGGGTCGGGGTCGATACCGCGACGGACTATCTCCATCGGAAGAATGCGCTGCTAGTTCGTTCAGAACGGCCTCGTCTACCTCGCCCAAGTAGGCCGCGCGGTACATGGCTCGCATTGCCCGCAAGGTATTCAGCCACTGTTGGGCAGCTTTCCAGTGCTCTACCCAGGGCGACATGATGTCCAGCAAGAGATTGAAGGACTTCTCGGCCTGTTCGATCATGCCGACTTCAGAGTACTGCGGGTCGTTGGAGTACTGCAGCCAGAGGAGAGTGTTGGCGACGGAGAACAGAGACGCTGCGACCCAAACCGACTTGAGGTCCGACCGTGCCTTGGCACTCGCATCGAACAGATACGATGCCATGGCAGCCGTTGCAATCGCATTGTTGACACACGTCGTTATCAGCCCCGGCTCTCTGTGCAGCAGAGACCAGCCCGCGGCGTCAACGGCGTCCACCAAGATCGATGACCCATCGAGCTGCGGCAGATACGACTGATGTGTGATGCAAAACGCGCTCCGTATCAAGAAGTGTATCGCGACAAAGTCTTTCCCATGTCCCAGGCCAGCGTGGTTTGCGTAATTCTGCTCAGACCATCGCAGGCTCGGGGGAAGTGCCTCCAGCCAGATTCTCATGTCCTCATGTCGCCGACGAAACTGGCTTGCCGGATCCGTCGGCGCTAGCTTGTCTATGAACCGATGGTTGTTGACGTTCATGTCAACAATGTCGCTGAATAAGGCGACGGTCTTGATCAGATAGGGAAGAATCCCAATCTCGGAGGGGTACCCAGTAAAGCCGCCGATGTTGTCGAGTGTCAGGCCCCTGGTGGGCTCCTGGTAAGCCAGGGAGGCATCCGAGCCCGGCAGAGACACGGAGATGTTCCGAGCCGCCAGCGTCTGGGGCTTTGTGAGAAAGTACGCCAGCAGCTTGTCCATGAAGAGACAGGCTCAGAACGTTCGGCGGCGAAGCTCCTGCTCCTTGAGGGTGTGGCTCTGGTGATACTCCTTGTTTAGTCTCATGATCTGGGCCATTCTGATGGCCGTGCCGGCGTACATCCAATGGCTGGAACCCTCATTGTTGACGAATTCAGACAACGCCAAGACCAGATTCCCCTGGATGTTGAGAACTGTCGCATATGAGATGAGTGCGCACGGCGGTCAGCTGGACGGGCGCAACACGTACCACTCGGCTCATCCGACGACGCTCTCGCGAATGCTCTGGCAACCGGCGTGTAGAGACGACAGACGTCCGATCCAGAGGCAACGCCGAAATATTCATTCGCCTCCTCGGCTGTGAAGTAGCGCGAGCACAGACAAACTATCGACCAGGAAAGGAAGGGCGAGTCCACGAGGTCACCCTCAAGATCCGGCCTGAACAGGAACGAGCAGAAGTTATCCGAGAAATGATACTCGAAGAACAGGTCGTAGCACCGGCGCAGCACCCGGCGCGCAGGGAGTCTCACGGATGTCAGCGCCAGGTCCGAGCCTGGCAGCACGGCGCTGTGGGCTCTGTCGGATCCATCCGGGGACGGGACAAGATGAATAGACGGCTCGATGGCCGAGCCGGGCCACACGCATGAGATGCCACGCGCCGAGCAGTAGCGACATCTCGGATGGATGCCGTCGCATTTGGTCTTCCGCCGGCGGCTGCAGCAGGTGAATGATTCGCCGTGGTCAGCATAAGTTCTGAGAGCCAAGCGCTGGAGTTGGAGGACGCAGTACCAGGTGTTACAGGCTTGGGGCGTCCGACGACGGGCCGGGCTGTTCCTCTCCTCCATGGCAGAATGAGATACGACAAGGGGCACCTATCAGCGGGCTTGTATGACAGCAGCCGTGTTGGTCGGATGGGCATCGGAAGGCTCGTCGCGAGTTTACGGGATGGCTCGAGAGATGTGTGTCTCAGCCCGGATAATTCAGCTGCTTCTCCACCGTTGCCGGCCCAGATATCGGCCCATTCCGAACCCATGCTCGGCTTTGCCGACGCCGCCTCTAACAGGCCGTTGTAGCCACCAACACTGAGACGACCTAGAATCTGGGGTAACTTGAGGAAAGCAAGATCCTTTGTTGGTATAGATTGATCGATGAAGGTGCGGAGCAGGTTGACGTATATAGAAAGACCGGGCCGCAGTTCACAACATCCCGGCTTCGGACCCGCTCTTCGTCAAGCGGCTCAAGCTCAAAGCCGATCTCATCCCCCTACCTCTACTGACGGTTGCATACCTGTTCAAGTGAGCGCCCATTTAATCGCGGCCTGCGTGAAAGCATCGAGGTCCGACCGGCTACCAGACCTGCACGGGCAGCTCCCTGGACCGCAGCAATGTCTCCAACGCGCACACGGCCGGCCTCGAGCAGGACCTGGGCTTGGTTGGCAACCAGTCCAACCAGGTCTTGACATACTACCAGATTCCTTTTATAGTACTCGGCACCGCCGTGACGATGCTCACCAAGTGGCTGGGTGCTCGCTGGACCATCTCGGGCATGCTCTTTGCGTTTGGGGCAGCCTCGCTTGCCGTGGATTACCCAGGGACTTTGAAGACATAGTCATCTGCCGAGTTTTTGTCGGCGCCTTTGTGTCCGGCTTTCTTGCGTCGTGAGCGTTTCCGTGAATGTCGTCATGTGGCCAACACCGCTGACGTGTTCCAGGGTCATTTACTATCTATCCTATCGATTTGGTACACCCGAACAGAGGTCTCTTTGCATACGGCATGCTCCATATCAAAGGCGGCTCTTATTTTCACTGGGCATATCTGTTCTTCTTGGACGGCGGGCTGACAATACTATGGGCGATCGTGCTCTTCCTCATCCTCCCGACCGGCAAACACACGGCCCGGTTTCAAGGTTCGGGCTTCCACACACAATAGGGGATAAGTAGAAACCCCTCTTCGCGCAATCTATGCTCAGCCGCGACACAGGCCATCTCGATATCGCCCGCGCGCGAACTTGACATGTTGCCGTTTTGCTTATGGAGCATCGGTAGGATCCCTGGACAAGATCTTCAGTCAACGACCATCACTCATAAAGAAACATGCGCTTACCAGTCAGTGACGAGTTTCTCGTCCAAGCCGTTCATGGACTTGATGTCTTCCTCGGAGATCTCAAAAAACCCCACGTCGGCGTTCTCGATCAAGCGTTCGCGATGCGTACTCTTGGGCAGCGTAACCAAGCCGTGCTGCAAGCTCCACCTAGGTACGTATTTTAGCACGAGATCAGCATCTTGTGGTAGTTCAGACGCCGAGGCTTACTTGACAAGAAGCTGGGCGGGCGAGCAAGAGTACGTCTTTGACAGTTCAAGAACTTTAGGGTGCTTCATGCGCATCGCTCTTGCAAGCGGAGCATAAGCCTCGATCTTGATGTTATGCTTTTCGCAGATATCCCTGATGCTCGTCTGCGTGTTGAACGGGTGGACCTCAATCTGGTTGACGACGGGTTTGATCCGAGGGTTTGACGCCATCAACTCTTCAATCTGCGTACCATCAGCATCCCATGATGTGGACCACCGAGTCTACCAGAAGCCGGAAACAACTCACATGCGCGACGCCGTAGTTGCTGACGCCAATCATCTTGACCTCACCGTCTCCCACGGCATCTTCAAGGGCCTTCCAGCTGGTCAATCGCGCATCCTTTCCCCCATGAGGACTATGAAGAAGGAACAAATCAACGTAGCCCAAGCCGCTGACATCGACGGAGTTCTTGATAGAGCGCCTCACTTCCTCGTACGACGCGCTGTTACTCGCGAGCTTCGTCGTGTAAAAGATGTCTGCACGCCGGAGCCCTTCCGCATTCTCGTCGCTGCGGAGAAACTCCCTGATGGCCTCGCCTGCTTCCCGCTCATTGCGGTACATTTGCGCGCAGTCGAAACCTCGGTAGCCCGCTTGCAGTGCCCAGTGGACCGCCTGCTTAGCTTCCCTTCCAGACATCATGTAGAGGCCTAGTTGGATCTGCGGAGTGGCCATGCCATTGCATAGCTGCGGGAGCATCAGCCAAACACATTTCGTACTCGGCGATGAATTGCTCGAAATGCCGGTGCGCAGCTCGGCGATAAGTGGTTTGCTCGGTGATGTGACATACCGTGGTTGTAGAGGAGAGCAGCGACGCCCTTGCTTTGTCGGCAGTCATGTTTACTACTTAATCCCTTTGAACTCGCCGATCCTTACAATGAAGATGAGGGAGAGCTTGAAGAAAATAGTATCCTGCTCATGCGACATTTATAGTGACAACGGAGTGACATCACTGATGGAGGTGGAGGCTTCGTTAATAGTGGAGTTTGGGTTGACGACTCGACGCGTTCAACGGCGGGGCTACCTTGGCTTTGATGTCGATGCCGACCCAACATTGCCACGGCGTGGCATACTAGAGTCTGTAAATTGTCTCGCGAATGATAGAGTTGCCAATATGATGCTTTGATGGAGTGAAACGCGTACAATTGAAGGACCTGATTGCACGTCTCAGAGAGACTGCATTCAACGGCGGGTGTCAGCAACCACTCAAAAAGGATTCAACTTTCATGGACCATCTGACCGTATGGTGCTGAAGCCACTTTGAGCTGCTCGTAGTCTCAAGAATACAGGGTTTTTATCTCATCTTCACTCGATGTGGCCGGGTGGCTGTTCACTCATATATTTCTCATCTTAGTGGCTTTTGAGGATGAAGGGGTGCCCGTGGGTATGTCAACTATGCAAAGCGTGCCTTTTATCAGGCTCAATAGAGGCACGTCCCTTATACATGTGAATGGGATCTGGGCCCTGGCACAGCAACTGTCGTGGGGTGTCTCTTCCCGTCAAAGTACGTTGTACGTTGCGCTACGTTGTCTAGTTCCGCTACCTCATTTTCGGGATGGCTTATATCGCCCTTTTCACTTCTTGGCAGCGATAATCACAGAGTCATCGAATTTGGTGAACTTGCGAATGTCCTTGATCACCAGGCTCGTCTTGGCCAATAGCTCGCGCCAGTGCGCCTCGCGCCGCTCCTGGGCGTCAAACATGACCTTCATGGCGAGGCTCAAGCCAGCCGTGTACTCGATGCCGGGGGTGCCCTGCGGCGGTCTGTTGTCGGGTAGCGACTTGTCGTCGATGACGATGACGCTCTCGGGTCCCAGGGCGGGGGTTTGAGACTGCAGGATGCGGATGCACGCCTCGTCGTCGTTGTGCATGATCTGGCGGAAGTAGTAGACTCGTGCACCTTAAGCGCGCTCAGTCAGTATACCAGCTCAGGTATCACGCATGATGCCAGACTGCACCTTTTACTGGCTGCTCCGTGAGGTAGTCATAGTTCATCTTTTCCATGCCGTCGACTGAGAGAGCCTTTTCGAGGACTTCAGGTCTGTCCTGAAGCACAACGCGACCCTTGAGCTGGGGAAGCTTCTTCTTAAGAGCCTCGCATTGCTGGCCTCTACCGCCGCCGACATCAACAAATGCGCAGTCGGCATCAGTGAGGCCCTTGCCCATGTCGGCCTCAAAGTCAACAACGTCCAGCCACGTCGGCAGGCTGGCAAACTGCGCCTCCATGAACCGGTGGAAGGCCGCCTGCTGCACCGGGTGCGTTCTGACCCATGTGTAGAAACCCTGCTCGGAGCGCTGTCCAACCTTGAATGCATTCAGCTTCTCGTCACGGCGGCCCAGGACGGTGTTGAGCGCCGCGAATCCAGGGAGGACGCTGTCGTGGCTACAAGAGGGGTGAGCGCATCTCAGTCAGCTTACACCTGCGTCATGAACACACCGTCGTTTAAACCTGCGGAAAAGGGGCAACGGCGACATTGACGGGCTTACAAATGGACGACGGCGTCTTGGAACAAAGGCACCATCAGCATATGCGAAAGCTTTGTGGCCGCGTATGTGCCAAATTCAACTTCTTGAGCCATTCCATGGGCACAGACGTAGTCCATGATGGGCTCGAGCACACCGAGCTCGAGTCCGCTAACTTCTTGAAGCGCAGCAAGGCGCACTGGCTCCTTGGCGGCGATGAGAGTGGCAAAGATCTTGTGCTCCTGGCTGATCCTCAGTCACCAGAGGCACCGCCTGAACGAATGCAAACATCTCGAGTCAGCAGCCGTCTGTTCTGTCCACTTCCTCCCGTGCGCATAACACATCTCCGGACGCACGGGCAAGCCGAAACTGCTCCCGGTGGGGGGAATGCCCGAGGCCCGGATCACGGACAGGGTTCAACGGTGGCACGTATAGAATACACAAGACGTTGGAGGGTCTCAAACGGCTGCTCCAGCGCTAGCGATGCGGACCGCGCCAATTGCTTGAGTTGGAGCCGCTGGGCGTCGTCCTTGGTCACGGCCTCTGGGTTCACGAGAAGAAGCCTCAGCTGCGCCGTCAGGACGTCGAGGTCCGCAGCGGGCATATGTTTGGAGCCCATGGCTATTGTTCCCTTCTTGCTTGTTCCTGCGCTTGTTTGGAGGGGCAGCTCCAAGCAGGTTGTCGTGTCTCTTCAGTGAACCACGAAAACAGCAGTATATCCAACGAACCCTGGACACCGGCTTTTTGGAGGCCAACCTCACCGCAAAAGGGGATCCAAGCCAAACACACGCTAGACGGAGGCGGGATATGGGCGAAAGAAAGGTGACCAGCTTGCCATGGAGAAATTACGGGAGACCGAGGCAATCCTTCCTTCAACCCACCCCCGAGGGGCCCAGGAACCACCTCACAGCGGAAATACCGCCCGCTCCGAACTACTCGTAGTATTTGGCACGACATGAGACGGACCAACGCTGTACCATGGAAGACAGTTTCTCTGGGCATCCAGGAACAGCCAATGGCCCCCGTCATATCCGCCCGGAACCCACCCGGCGCGGCGCGGAACGGGGCCTGGTGCCGCGCTAGGGACATCCCTTGACGCTCCAAGACCGACCAGAAGAGACGAATGAAATCGCAGGCTGGGTGGCAGCCTGGTGGGCTTCTTGCTCACGAGTTCACTTTGGCGTCTGAGATGCCACGGCTGGCGGCGCCACCTGTTGGTCCCGTCCCCGGTTGATACGGGTCCGCCATCGGGGGAGGCTAGCTATCTGATTGAACCCACCGCAGATCATTGACAGCGCGAAGGTGATGAGTAGTAACTGTTACGAGATTGCTCTCGTTGTGGAGTGCAGCTGCAGCAGTCTGCAGGTGCCTGTGACATGATATAAATGCATCCCGAAATGCTAAAGAGTCTGCCTCCGCTCAACTCTCCGGCCGTAAACCTTCGCCCCATCTCACCCCCGTCTCTCTCCACCACCTCTATCCTACTTGCCCACACCATCACAGCCTGGATCTGCGTCCTCTGGTTGCTGGTTGCTACGCAGCCCTTACTAGTTGCATCTTCCATGCCCTTGCGGTGATCAGCGATGATCCCTAGGACTATGTCTTGAGCCCCGTCCCAGACCTCTTCCTGATGGCGGCTTTCCGTCGCCACCGTCGTTTCCGCCAACTCCACGACCTCGAGAGCCACCGTTAGCTGCCATGGGCGCCGCGGGAACCGCCAGCGGCCCCGTGCCAGATCGAGGCCCCGAGGCCGTCAGGGTCATCTGGGCGTTGACGCCGCTGGCCCTCATCACATCCGTTCTCCGAATCGTTGGCCGAGTCCGAGACGGCAAGTTTGGCTGGGACGACATATTTATGATGCTAGCCACGGTAAGAAATCCAACAGTTTCAACACCCAAAACCACGGCAGCTCGCTTACGAGTGACAACATCAGCTCTGCTTCCTTGCCTGGAGCATCACCTTGACCTTGTATGCGCAGCGCGGGGGCCTTCAGCACATCGAAGACGTGAAGAAGACGGGGCCGGATAACGTCGCCACGGTGTTGTTGCTCAACTGGCTCAGCCAGCCGTTCGGCATCATCGGCATCGCCGCCGGCAAGATCTCCGTCTCGGCTCTCCTGCTTGGCATCATCAAGATGACGGGGCTGCGGTGGCATCGACTCTTCCTCTGGGTTGTCCCAATTACGCTCGCCGCTCTCATTGCTATTGCGTGCTCGGTCTTGACCTTTGCCCAGTGCTCACCGGCCGAAGCTCTTTGGGACAAGAGGGTTCGAGGTATATGCATCGACCCGCATGTCATGGGTGGCTTTGGCACCTTTACCGGAGGTGAGTCTGGTTTGCGGCCGTTACTGCAATCCTCCGTTACGTCTTTTGCATGCCCAACACGAGCTGGGACATACAAACGACTAACTGTCGCCCCTCAGCGTTCGATACCTTCGCCAATGCATCCCTCGCCATCATTCCCGCCACCATCTTCTGGCAGCTCAACAGCACGACGACAGAAAAAGTGCAGCTGACCATCATCTTCGGCCTCAATGTCCTCACATCCATCTGCTCCGGCATCAAGACGCAATACCTCGTCGAGCTCGCCCATCGCACCGACCAGACGTGGGCGACGTACGACATCCTCGTCTGGGTCACCGGCGAGCTGTTCCTCATGATCCTCTGCGGCTCCATACCCACGCTGCACATGGTCCTCACCTGTTTCCGATCTGCCACCAGCAGTGTCAAGAGCAACGTGACGCCGAACTCGTCCCGCAAGACGGGTAACAGGACGCACGTGTCGGAGTGGGAGGCGCATACGGAACTCAGCGAGATGTCGCACATGCGCGTCATGACCAAGACGACGATTGAGAGGGGGCATGTTTCCGGCAGCGACAGCGTTGATCACCTGGTTGACGAAAAGGGCGTACCGGATCACGGCGTTCGAGTGGACATGATGTACGACGTCCGGCGGGACGCGCGACCGAACTCGGAGTACTCGAAAAGGAGCATATAGACCTGGCACACGAGGAGTTACGGGAATGGAATATTTATGAGTCTACTATACCAGCCAAGGCGTCAGTGAGACATACAGTGTGTGAAAATAGAGCCAGGGTTATTTATAAAGCCAGACATAGCATTGCATGTCATATAATAAGTACATGATCTGCCATGTGCACGGATACTTATACAAACTAGAATCAAATCATAAACATCCTTTCAATCATAACCAACCCCCGGATTTTTTATCCATGTCGTGTTCATCGTCCATTAAACCCCGAGAACCCGTCACCCAAGTTACCAAAATCAGTGTGATATAAAAAGGAGTCGTCCATGGCCCCGTGTGCAAATTCAGCCTGCGGCGTCAGGCTCCCCGGCGCCATCCACTGTTCTGGCATGCTGAACCGGGTGTCCTCCTGCTCGAACATGACTCCATTATTCCAGGCCTGGACAGCAGCGGCGGGATCAAGTCCAGCAGGGGTGATGCCGAGTGGTAGCGAGGACAGTTGGCCGGCGTATCCCCCGTCCATGGTCGACGGCACCACTGGAGCCGGCTGGACTTCCCTCAGTGCCGTTGGAGCGAGGTTACTCCCCCGCCTCGGCAAGAGGCCCTTGACTGTCCTGACGCTGTCCCTGTGGCCCAGTGCCGAAGCCCCCAGGACACTGCCGCTCTCTTCGGACCCGTCGTCCATCACCACGCCCGAGTCGGGCCTGGACATCAACGCCCTTGGCTTCCTCGTATTCAGGGTCTGCGAGCTCTGCACCCGAGGGGGCTCGCTTCTCTTGTTGCTGCGGTTTGTGTACGGCATGCTCCGGGCGACGGCGGAGCAGCTCTCCACGGCCTCGATGAAGCAGTGGTGGAACTTGGTTGCCAGGGTCTCCAGGGTAGCGGGGTTCGAGATTTTGTTCCGCAGCGAGGTCTGAAGGAAGTCAAAGGCGGCGAGGTATTGGGAAGAGAGCTCAAAGTGCTCTATCACGGGGGTGAAGTCTGTACTGTCGATTAGCCTCCGACAGTGAGAACGCAGCATGCGAGGCGCCTCACGATGCGGCTGGATCATCTGATCATCGTCATCCGGGAACAGAATGTTCCAAATCTCCCTCCACTGAACCTCAGCCGACGTGCCGCTGGCCCGCTTGCGGCTCACCAGCTTGATCGCCGTCGGGCCGTCGATGCCCGACTCTGGGTCGTGGTCCGAAATGTCGCACATCTGCTCCTTGGGCTGTCGCTGATGATCGCGGAGCTCTTTTCTCGACCGGAAATCACGCGTGCACCTATCGCAGACAAACGCCGACGGGTCGTCGCGCTTGTGCTGCTTCACAATGTGCTGTCTGGACCGTGTCAGTCAGCAAAGCGGCTCGAACCGGGCGTGACGGTGAACGCACCTTAGCTCGGCAAACTTGGGAAAGTAGGTCATGGCACAACTGTGGTGATCTCGGACGTTGAAGCGATGGGCGTTTCGCTTCCTGAACGGACAGCTGAGGCGCAGGTTCTCCTCCTCCCTGGGGCTCGGCCGCGGCCGTTTGGCAGGGCCGAATCCGGAGCAGTCGCCGTCGCTAAGATCCTCGCCGCCGTCGTCGCCGCCCGTCTGCTTCTTTCTCTTGCCGAAGCCCTGTGATTCTTCTCGGCCTGCCCCCTGCGAGGGGGTAGACGAACTCGAGGCAGACATTGTCTGGGTGTTGCCTTGGGTATCGGAAGGGGTCTGCCAGATGTGCTGTCCGAGATCACGAATATACTTGGAAACGATCTGGCGCAAGACGGGCGTGGACACCGACGTATCGCGCAACTCGATGCCGTACACCAGTTGAAGAGTGTACTCCAGCAGGGAGTCTGCATCGTCTGCTGAGAAGTCCTCTGATGCTACCGAAGTAGTATCTGACTTTAGCGCTGGTGAGTCGCAGGGGAACTGCGGGAGCGACCAGTCGAGAGGCTCGCCTGATGAGAGATCCTCTTCTTGCTTGACAAAGGGGTCCGTCAAAGGGCTGCTGGGTTGGTCAATACAATTCCAGCGCAATGAATGGCTGACAGAGCTGTCAACTTGACTCACTAGGCCGTTGCCGCACTGCCAGGTACAACAGACTTGGGGCAGTCGTCGTCGTCATGCAGCCCTCGAAGCTTCGACGCAATGTCTGGATATCCCACGACAAGGGGCACCTCGTTGTCATCATTGATGTAAGTCGAGCACGTCGTCGCGCTGGACGGCTGGTGGCGATGGCGGATCCTGCTGCAGGGCCTCGACGACGAGTCAATGGCGTGCCCGGCGAAGCGCTCCTGCAGGTCGCTGGCATAGCTCGAGCTGATGGGGCTGGCGAGGGTCGACACAGAATACGTCGTCGCCGAGTCCGGGATATGAGCCGAGGAGATGCTGCTGCGCGTGGACTCGGTCCGTGAACGCAGGCGAAAGGCGCTCGGGTTGAAGTGGAGGCTCTCAGGGAAGCGCTTTCGGTTCTGGGGGCCGTCGACGTCTGCCGACTTGTCGCCCAGCTGGATGCTCTGCCGCGACTGACGGCGGAGGTGAAGGGGCAGCCGAGTGAGGTCCGTCCCGCGGACGGCTTGGTTGTAGGGGTGCTCGGCCATTGACTCTGCGCAAGTTGGTGAAGCTGGCTCTGGTTCCGACAATGAGGTCTGGCAATGAGACGGGATCAGTCAATATCGCACGCGCTATACAAACGAGTGAATGAGATGCGCATGAGAACGGAGCAAGTGTGGAAAGGGGCCCCGGACGAGCGCGGTTTTGTGAAATGTCCCTTGACAGTCGACGAGCGGCCTCTCAACGCCTCTCGATCCTCCCGCCCTGCAGCAATCCAGGGGCAGTGCTTCAGAACCGCGGGTCGTCTTCCAATTGGAGTCGTCGCCCGTGCAGCAACGGGCCCGTGGTGTGCCTCGCCGCGCGCTGATTCGCTAGCGATGGCCGTTGTTGCATGAAGCGCATCTTGGGTACGCGCTCGCCCAGTCAGCCTTATGGCGCCGCTATGCCTCGGGAAACAAAGAGAAACGGGATGGCCGTCTGTGGCGGCGTTTGTGGCGGCAGGGGTTGGCGACACGGGTCATCATGGGAGGGCCTGGCTGGGAACAGCGGTTGTAAGTTGCGGGCAGATTGGAGGACTGCGAGCGGCCGCCAGCAGGAGCACGTTCATGCATGGCTGTCAACTATGATCCCGGGCAGCAATCCACATGGTACTACTTGATTGTGGTCAAAGCACTGGACACTATGTCGGCCTGGATCCCATGCGGACGGTCACTTGCAAGTCGCAACTCCAGTGCTTGTCGTCTCCCGCAACCGCGAGCCCAATCCCTGCTCGCCTGCACCAGCAATTGTCTCTGGTATTCGTTCTTTGAGACATGAAGCATCTGCTCTGGACCAAGCCGCGTCATCATTAACTCGAGAAAATGCGGCTATCTGGGAGTCTACGGCCTTAGTCTCCGATACACCTCTGGCGCTGCTTAAATCGAGTAGGAAGAGACGAGCATACAGCAAGCAAGAGGTTCATAAAAGATTGGCCGGTTCTGTCTGCCCGAATTCAGGTTGCTGACATTTGTGCCCTCGTATCGTACAGACTACAAGTACAGCCGCCAATGCCAACCGAGAAAACGGCAAGAGAGATGATGCCTGAGAATAAGGCGACGATGTATCTAGCGTTGATAGGCCTTTGGCTGGAGAAGTTCCTGAGCCGGGTCCTGATCGCTAGCGCAGAGTCGCTGAGAGATTCGCTGCACTGTTAAACTAGGGAGGCTACGTGCTTAAGCCCGAGCTGCGAAGCTCTTCCCCCTCCTAGTCCCCTCCTAGTCCATTCATCATTTATTGCCGAAGCAACTAGACGTCTCGAGCACGAGCTTTCTCTCTCGCGGCCACCTCTCTGTGTCCTTGCACCTACGTTGCTGGGTGCCTTCTCAGGCATCTCGCGGTGGGCCGTTGCCACGCGAGTTGCTCTCTAGTTTGCCAGCCAGCTATCGCAGACCGCCTAAGGAGGGAGCAACTACCGCGTGCCGCCATCATGAAAACAAGACAAATGAGACAATCTAGATTCAATGTCCGAGAAATCCAGTCAAGAACCCAAGCCAGCGGGCCGCAAAGACCGGCGCCAGGTGCGCAAGCAGGTTCCCCCTGTTCCCATCACTGACAGTAGCCCCAGGATCCGTACAGGTAAAGTGCGTGGCTACCTGACGGGCTCTCCTCGTCCTCCCCCAATCCAGCACCTCATTCACATTCATCAAACCTTGCGGCTGCTAGCACTCTTCTGTCTCGACTCTCACCAGGAACACTTCATTTGCCATCTTCACGACTATCTTGCCACCGGACGACCGGAACCACAGTATAGGCACTGTTGAAATTTTGCAATCATGCCGCTGCCGCATGGGTATCAACTGCGCTGCAGCCTCTCGAGGTGGTATATGTTGCGCATACACCAGCCTTTGCATCCATCGTATCCCTCGCCTCTTTGGTCTTGAGCATCTTCAATGCCGTTTTCCAAGTCCCTGCATCTACATTTCAGATTGGGCTCATCGCTCCGTAATATTGGACCGCGATGAAATGCCGTCACCGTTCCTTCGGCATGCCGCGTACCGCTGTTGATGAGAGACGAGCTGAGGGGTCGCAGAAAAAGCCTGTGACACGGCAAGGATATGATTCTCATCGCCTCCAGGGTCGCAGCGCTTGAAGACGCGCAAGGGCAGTTGTCGGACCAAGTAGCTCCCCATTCAAAGCAGATGACTTGTCTGCTTGCGGTTCAGCCCCTGGCGATGCTCCGGCTCCGCCCACTCTTGCAAGCGACATCCAGGCCGCTCTCGCGCGCCAACAATACCTGGTTGCTACCGCCCACGCGTCTGACTTCCACGTCGAAATCTGCCTATGCACACGCGGCACACCAACCGCGCTGCGTGAGATTGACTTCACCATATGGTATCCCGGTATACTCTGTTGCTTGTCTCGAGCCGCGGAGTTGGGGGTGTCATGAACTCCGTATTCCGTATGGGCATGCTGCCTTTCAACTCCTCGCCACCTCGCTCCTCCTGCCGAATGCCTCCGAAGCTAGCTTTCGTTGTTTATTCCTTTCATCCTGTTCCGCCAGGACCTTTGCCGTTAAAGACGCCGCCATTGGGTTGTTGATGCCACTTATCCTGGAATCGGCGTCCTTCTTCGGTCGTTTATGATCATCTCTGGCCACTCTCTCTCCATTCTTCTCATCACCTGCGCCCCCATTCAGGTCGTCGCCCTTGCGCTTCTTCTTCTTTTCCGACTTCCCTTTCTTTAATGTGTGGGTCAGCCCCTTCGCTCGCAAGTCCTCTATCCTCTTCTCCAGCTTCTGCGTATCCTTTTCTGTTGTTGGAAGAATTGCAACGACGTTATCGCGGTCAAACGCCTCTGCACATTCGGGACACGTGCTCTCTTGGATCTCTGTAATAGCGACCTCGGCAAAGACATGGCCACAGGGCACCAGGTACACGGCTCTGGTAGCCGGTCCAATCTCCTTCATAGAGATCGGGCAGACCCATTTATCGCCGTTCTTGGAGAATTTCAACTTCGAGACGTCGCGCAACGATGCGATGCCCAGCGACGCTGGAGCAACTTCTGCGGGGTCGTCCGAAGGCATAAGACCGTTCAGAATGGCTTCGTAGTTGTAGAGCCGGCCGCGCCAGTCCGAAACGACAGTATCCAGATCGAGCGGTGCACCGCTGAGCGCGCAGTGGGTCCAGGCGTGAGTGAGGGACTCGAGGGCCGTCGCCTTGAGTTCAGAGACTGTCGGTGCGCGAGAGGCATTCTTGACGAGTTCGCGCCGCTTGGGGATGGAGCCGCCGTCGTTACCCATGGCGTCGAATGTGATGTGAAGGCTATGATATCAATGTGGGGAACCGTGATATTGGTCCGCTGGCAAGCTGTGCGCGGCTGCTGGGTTTGATGAGAGAACCGTCTGCGTGTTGGAGTTGGTGGAAACAGGAGTTGGTCGTCTTGACTGTTCGCCTCCGACGGATCCCTCTGGCCTGCGACTCGTTATCGATAAGCGCTAGTATTGGAGCGTGCACGGGCCTTTGTCATACAGTGCCCGGGCGCATTTTAAGCCGCAAACTAGGCCCCGTTCGAGGCCTCGTGGCGCACACTGGCGACAACTATGACTGTGCGAACAGCGTAGCGCACGGCGCCCATGTGATGAGATCCACCACAGCTTAGTCGGAGCCTTGGGCTGTGGCTCTCCCAGCTGCCGACCACCAGCTGCGAGCCAACGACTTCAATACTCAAGTCTCCGGTCTTCAATTCCTCCGCAGACTCCCTCTTCTAGTCAACGGCAGCGTGCACCTTGGCTCTTCGCCAAGCTATCATGCCACTGTGATCTCGCGCACAGCTGGCCATTTGTGCAAGCGCAGCATTTGCCTCAGTTCAGTCCTTTGAAGCCTGGGAGGGGGCAGCTCCAGCCATCGTCCTGCGTCCACACCACGACAACTTGCCCTCGGGCTGCCTACGCTTTACCCGCCCACACCGAGGCCGCCGCGTCGATAGCAGCAGGCTATTGCAGCGTCCGTCAACAGACCTGGTTCATGCAGTGCTGAGTCCCGGGCCCAGGGGCGCAAGACGGGGAGGATGGCGCAGCAACAACAGGTCGCTCTGGAGCGACTCGAGCACATCAGCCGAGGACTACGATCGCGGTAGGCAACCTGAATGTCCATTCATTGATACTCACAGACTAACGGTTGCACAGCACTGGAGATGAAACGCGCAAGCGGGCTGCGCTGCAGCTGCGAGAGTTGGTGGTCGTGTGCCATCGAGGTAACACACCTTCCTTCCTTCACCGCCATCATCATCTGCAATGACACTGACGCCTCGACAGATCTCAGCCAGGAACAGTTCCTTTCATTCTACAACACCGTAAACAACAAAATCACACAGCTCATCACCCATGGCAGCGACTACGCGGAGCGACTGGGCGGCATCTACGCGCTGGACGCGCTCGTCGACTTTGACGGCGTTGACGTCGCGGCGAAATACACCCGGTTCACGCAAAACCTCAAGACGATTCTGCGCGGAAAGGATATAAACCCGATGCAGCCCGCCGCCGTTGCGCTTGGGAAGCTTTGCCGCCCCGGGGGATCCCTAATCTCCGAACTCATCGACTCCGAGGTGAACACGGCGCTCGAGTGGCTCCAAAACGACCGAGTCGAAGAGCGCAGATACAGTGCCGTGCTTGTCCTTAGGGAACTGGCGAGAAATGCACCGACTCTCATGTACCAGTACATCCCGACCATCTTCGACTGGATCTGGGTTGGACTGCGAGACCCTCGAAAGCTCATTCGCGCGACGTCGGCCGACACGGTTAGCGCCTGTTTCCGCATCATCCGCGAGCGAGACCAAGAAATGAAGCAGCTATGGATGAGCAAGATATACAATGAAGCGAGACAGGGTCTCAAGGTCAACACTGTGGAGTCTGTCCATGCATCTCTCCTGGTCTTGAAGGAACTTCTCGAACAGGGAGGCATGTATATGCAGGATCATTACCAAGAGGCCTGTGATATTGTCTTCAGACACAAGGATCACCGGGACTCGACCATCAGAAGCACGGTCGTGCTGCTTATTCCGGATCTGGCCAGTTACTCGCCGGCAGACTTTGCGCACTCCTGGCTGCACAAGTTCATGGTTTACCTATCCGGCATGTTGAAGAAGGACAAGGAACGCAATGACGCTTTTTTTGCCATCGGAAACATCGCCAACTCCGTCAAGAGTGCCATTGCGCCATACCTCGATGGAGTTCTCATCTATGTCAGAGAAGGGCTCAGCGTTCAGTCCCGGAAGAGAGGCTCAGTGGACCCCGTGTTTGACTGCATCAGCCGCTTGGCAGTTGCAGTGGGCCAAACGCTGAGCAAGTACATGGAGGCGCTGTTGGACCCCATATTCGCTTGCGACTTGACCCCAAAGCTGACGCAGGCTTTGGTCGACATGGCGTTTTACATCCCCCCCGTCAAGCCTACGATTCAAGAGAGGCTGCTCGACATGTTGAGCGTGGTCCTCTGCGGCGAACCCTTCAAACCGCTCGGTGCTCCACAGCCAAACACGCTCAGCTCCGTGCCCACCATTGCGAAAGACGCCAAGGACCCCCAGGCATACGAGAACCGTCGCGCGGAGGTGAAGCTGGCTCTCAACACTCTGGGCAGCTTCGACTTCTCGGGACATATCCTGAACGAGTTTGTGCGTGACGTGGCCATCAAGTATGTGGAGGATGAGGACCCTGAGATCAGAGAAGCGGCTGCTCTCACGTGCTGCCAGCTCTACGTCAGAGACCCTATCGTCAACCAAACGAGTTATCACGCCCTCCAAGTTGTCGGCGATGTGATCGAAAAGCTGCTCACTGTGGGAGTGTCGGATCCAGAGCCAACCATACGAAGGACGGTCCTGGCGGCTCTCGACGAGCGGTTTGATCGCCATCTGGCCAAGGCGGAGAATATCCGCGTACTATTCTTTGCCCTAAATGATGAGGTCTTTTCCATCAGGGAAGTTGCGATATCGATCATTGGCCGGCTGGCTAGATACAATCCTGCATACGTCATTCCGTCCCTGCGGAAGACACTCATCCAGTTGCTCACCGAACTGGAATTCTCCGATGTCGCCCGCAACAAGGAGGAAAGCGCCAAGCTGCTGAGCCTCCTCGTGCAGAACGCCCAGACGCTTATCAAGCCATACGTCGAGCCCATGATCTCGGTCCTGCTGCCCAAGGCAAATGACCCGTTGCCTTCAGTGGCCGCGACTATCCTGAAGGCAATCGGGGACCTGGCTACCGTGGGCGGTGAAGATATGCTTCCCTACAAGGATCGACTGATGCCATTGATCATAGACGCTCTCCAGGATCAGAGTTCGAACATGAAGCGTGAGGCAGCGCTCAATGCTTTGGGCCAACTGGCGAGCAACTCTGGATATGTGATTACACCATATCTCGAATACCCGCAACTGTTGGAGATTTTGCAGGGCATCATAAGAACTGAGGGTCAGCGAGGCCCGCTCAGGCAGGAGACTATCAAACTGATGGGTATCTTGGGAGCATTGGACCCTTACAAGCATCAGGTAAGGCTCGGGCCTGTCATTGAGCTGTGCTCCAGCTCTGTTTTCAGCCCACTCCTCATCCGCCACAAGCCGAGCCTGGAAGACACCACAGCTGCTAACTGTTAGGAACAGCAAGTTGAAGAGCGAACCCCGGAGTTGCAGCGCCGAGTCGAGTCCAATCAGATGACCGACATTTCATTGATGATGACGGGGTTGACACCCTCTAATAAAGAGTACTTCCCGACCGTCGTCATCAACGCTCTCCTCCAGATTCTCAAGGATCACTCCCTTGCTCAACATCATGCGGCTGTCATTGAAGCCATCATGAACATTTTTAGGACTCTCGGCCTCGAGTGTGTGTCCTTCTTGGACAGGATTATTCCAGCATTCCTCCTTGTCATCCGATCATCGGCCTCGACCCGGCTGGAGTCGTACTTTAACCAACTGGCGACCCTGGTGAGCATCGTTCGACAGCACATCAGGAACTATCTCCCAGAGATCATCGAGATCCTCCAGGAGTACTGGCACAAATCTACCTCGCTGCAAACAACCATACTGTCGCTGATAGAAGCCATATCCCGCTCCCTCGAGGGGGAGTTCAAGATCTACTTGGCTGGCATATTGCCCCTCATGCTCGGAGTCCTCGACAAGGACTCCTCTGCCAAGCGAATTCCTTCTGAGCGAGTACTCCACGCGTTCCTCGTCTTTGGCGCCAGCGCGGAAGAGTACATGCATCTCATCATACCCGTCATTGTCCACACCTTTGAGAAGCAGGGCCAGCCAACGTTTATCAGAAAGCACGCGATTGACACGATCGGGAAGATATCACGGAATGTCAACCTGAATGACTACGCTGCGAAAATCATCCACCCTCTTACTCGGGTCCTTGACATGGGTGAGCCCACGCTCAGAGTCGCCGCGTTGGACACACTTTGCGCCTTGATTCAGCAACTCGGCAAGGACTATCTTCATTTCATGGGAACCGTCAACAAGGTCGTCAACCAGCATCAGGTCCAGCACCAGAACTACGAACTGCTAGTGAGTAAGTTACAAAAAGGCGAGGTTCTGCCACAGGACCTCAGTTCTGAATCGCGATTTGCCGACAATGTGGATGAAACGCCATTGGGCGACTTGGGCACCAAAAAGCTCGAAATGAACGCCATCCACTTGAAGGCTGCCTGGGACACGAGGGGCAAGTCTACCAAGGAAGATTGGCAAGAGTGGCTGCGACGATTCAGCACGACACTTCTGACAGAGTCACCGAATCACGCACTTCGAGCCTGCGCCAGTCTGGCCAGTGTATATCTGCCCTTGGCTCGTGAACTATTCAACTCTGCATTCGTTTCTTGCTGGAGTGAGCTATACGAGCAGTTCCAAGACGAACTCATCCAGAACATCGAAAGCGCCATCAAATCAGAGAATGTCACTCCAGAACTGCTCGGCCTGCTTCTCAATCTCGCCGAGTTTATGGAGCACGACGACAAGGCCCTGCCCATTGACATTCGCGTCCTTGGAAGGGAGGCTGCCCGTTGTCATGCCTACGCAAAGGCTCTTCATTACAAAGAACTGGAGTTTTTGCAAGATCAGAGCAGCGGCGCCGTCGAGGCTCTGATTGTCATCAACAACCAGCTCCAGCAATCTGACGCAGCCATCGGCATTCTGCGCAAGGCCCAGCTGTACAAGGAGGGCATACAACTTCGCGAGACTTGGTTCGAGAAGCTCGAAAGATGGGAAGAGGCCCTTGCCTTTTACGACAAACGGGAACGAGAACTTACCACCGGGGCTATCAACCCAACTGTCCCCGTCGAGATTGTCATGGGCAAAATGCGATGTCTGCATGCCCTCGGCGAATGGGACGCCCTTGCCAGCCTGACTGGTGAGACCTGGGTCAACTCGGCTCCAGAAGTTCAGCGAGTGATCGCTCCACTTGCCACCGCCGCAGCTTGGGGCCTGGGCAAATGGGACTCCATGGACAACTACCTGTCGTCACTCAAGCGACATTCGCCTGACCGATCCTTCTTCGGAGCCATACTCGCACTCCACCGGAACCAATTCCGTGAGGCGGCTTCCTGCGTCGAACAAGCTCGTGAAGGCCTGGACACCGAACTCAGTGCACTTGTGAGCGAGTCCTACAACCGAGCATACCAAGTCGTCGTCAGAGTGCAAATGCTCGCGGAACTGGAGGAGCTTATCGTCTACAAGCAATGCGATGAAAAGAAGCAAGCTACGATGCGCAAGACGTGGGAGACTAGACTCCAGGGGTGCCAACGCAATGTTGAAGTCTGGCAGCGTATGCTGCGGCTGAGAGCCTTGGTTATCACTCCTGCTGAGAACATGCGGATGTGGATTAAGTTTGCCAATCTATGTCGCAAGTCTGGCCGCATGGGCCTTGCTGAGAAGTCGTTGAAGCAGCTCATCGGCACAGACGCAGCTCTGGATACTATGATTCCATACTGGCCAGAGAGCCGGAATGAACGACCAACGTCGACACAGTCTCGAAGCATCCCTGCCCAAGTAACTTACGCCATGCTCAAGTACGAGTGGGAGCTGGGGCAGCAGGCGAGTGGACGAAGGGAGGGCGTCGCAGAGCGGACCCTTTACTGTCTGCAGCGATTCACCAATGATACGGCGCACCGGTTGGACGTCGCCAAAGCGCATCTCACGGCTCAAGCTGGAAGCGATATGAACATTCCGGCAGAATATGGGTTCCAGAACCAAATGGACCCATCTCTGATTCGCCCCCAGACACAGCGTGCACTGTACGACCAGACCGTACTACTCGCCAAGTGCTACTTGCGGCAAGGCGAGTGGCAGATTTCGCTGAACAAGGATGACTGGCAGTACAGCAAGGTGCAAGAGATCTTGACCTCCTACTCTCAGGCTACCAAGTACAACCCACGCTGGTACAAGGCATGGCACGCGTGGGCGCTGGCGAACTTTGAAATCGTGCAGACGCTGTCGGCGAGGAACGAGGGCCAGCTGTCCAGAGCAGACCAAGCGATGGTCGTCGAGCACGTCGTTCCCGCTATTCAAGGCTTCTTCAAGTCGATTGCTTTATCTGCCGGCAGCTCCCTGCAGGATACTCTACGCCTGCTGACCCTATGGTTCACTCACGGTGGAAGCTCGGAAGTCAACACTGCGGTCATGGACGGTGTTGCCAATGTCAGCATTGACACCTGGCTTGAGGTTATCCCTCAGCTCATTGCTCGGATCAACCAGCCGAACAAGCGCGTCCAGCAATCAGTCCATAACCTGCTTGCAGATGTCGGCAGGACGCACCCTCAGGCCCTCGTCTATCCTCTGACCGTTGCAATGAAGTCGTGGCAGAACACCCGGAGGTCCAGATCGGCAGCTCAAATCATGGACAGCATGCGTCAGCACAGCGCAAACCTGGTGGCACAAGCCGACACCGTAAGCCACGAGCTCATTCGTGTCGCGGTTCTCTGGCACGAGCTTTGGCACGAGGGCTTGGAAGAGGCGTCGCGACTTTACTTTGGCGACCACAACATCGAGGGCATGTTTGCAACGCTGGAGCCCCTGCATGACCTGCTGGAGCGCGGACCGGAGACTCTACGTGAGATCTCGTTCGCCCAAGCCTTTGGGCGGGATCTGAAGGAGGCGCAAGAGTGGTGCCATCAATACGAGACCACCAAAGATGTCAACGATCTCAACCAGGCCTGGGATCTTTACTACCAGGTCTTCCGGCGAATCTCCAGGCAGCTTCCCCAGGTGACAAGCCTGGAGCTTACATACTGTTCGCCCAAGCTGCTGGCCTCGAAGAATCTCGATCTCGCTGTGCCTGGAACATACAAGAGCGGGCAGCCCATTGTCAAGATTATGTCATTCGACTCAACCTTCAGTGTTATCAACTCGAAGCAGAGGCCGAGGAAACTCAATGCCAACGGGAGCGACGGGATATCGTATGCATTCTTGCTCAAGGGCCACGAGGACATCCGCCAGGACGAGCGGGTCATGCAGCTCTTCGGGCTATGCAATACGCTCCTCGCCAACGACTCGGAGAGTTACAAGCGCCACCTCAACATCCAGCGCTACCCAGCCATCCCGCTCTCGCAAAACTCGGGCCTGCTGGGCTGGGTTCCGAACAGCGACACCCTGCATGTCCTGATCCGCGAATACCGAGAGAGCCGCAAGATCCTGCTCAACATCGAGCACCGCATCATGCTCCAGATGGCCCCAGACTACGACAACCTGACGCTCATGCAAAAGGTCGAAGTGTTTGGGTATGCCCTCGACAATACGACGGGCCAGGACCTGTACCGGGTGCTGTGGCTCAAGTCCAAGTCATCAGAAGCATGGCTCGAGCGGCGAACGAACTACACGCGCTCGTTGGGTGTCATGTCCATGGTGGGCTACATCCTCGGGCTTGGCGACCGGCATCCTTCCAACCTGATGCTCGACCGGATCACGGGCAAGATCATCCACATTGACTTTGGCGACTGCTTCGAAGTCGCCACGAAGCGCGAAAAGTACCCGGAGAGGGTGCCTTTCCGTTTGACACGCATGTTAACCTACGCCATGGAGGTTAGCAACATCGAAGGCAGCTTCAGGATCACTTGCGAGCACGCCATGAGGGTGCTCCGGGAGAACAAGGAGAGCGTGATGGCGGTCCTGGAAGCGGTAAGATTCAAGCATTCTGCGAGCATTTGGCAAGGCACTAACCGATTCGATAGTTTATCCACGACCCCCTCCTCACCTGGCGTCTCACCAGCGCCGCTTCTCCGACTGGCCCCAACTTCCAGTCGGAGCGTGAGACAGCTCTCGCCGGTCCATCTGCGGCGCGAGCGCGTCGACACTCGATTCTGGATGCGGATGTGGCACCGTCAGAGCTACTCGCCAATGCCGAGCCTTCGGCGCCACCGACATCCCGGACCCGCGCGCGCACCAACAGCTCAGCCGCCCCAGACGGCAACCTGGTCAACGGGGCGCAAGAGACTGAGATTCAGAACGCCAAGGCGGTGGAAGTTCTCCATCGTGTCAACCTCAAGCTGACGGGCCGCGACTTTAAGAACAGCGAGGAGCTGGACGTCGTCAACCAGGTTAACAAGCTGATTGTCGAGGCCACAAAGCTGGAGAACCTCTGCCAGCACTACATTGGATGGTGCAGCTTCTGGTGAGAAGCCAACGGCAACGCGGCGTACTGCTGCGCTGGACACCAGCTCTCGAGGGAGAAGCCTCTGCTGTTGGCGGATAGGGTCACGGTGGCACTGGAAGGAGTTTAAGAGGGTCATGAAGGGTTTGCTACTTTGCTGAACGCGTCAATGGAGGCACGGAACTGTAATATTATTATTGAGGAAGATTAGCAAGCGCGGACTTGGTGCAGATAACACTGTTAGCTTTGCTGTGGTCTGGCGCCGACTTGTCCAAATGTGACAATTAGGCGGCATTCACTGGAGAGCTCGGCAATGGCCTCCGAGGGTGCAAGCATATCGCTCTACAAAGCGGGCCTTTGGAGACAATCCTCACAAACACGGTAGGTGATGGCTTGAACCGTGTTCTTGGATTCCTACCGTCCTAGGAGCGGAGCATCCTCCTCGGCGCCATCCGTCGACAGCCTCGCCTCGCCTCCGTCCTCCTCCTGCCGTCCATCCCAGCCCTCGCCGCCCTCCAACAGGACGGAAGCGCTCCGGTCCCCGGACTTGCCAAACAGGTCGTCCATGTCCTCGAGCGCGCGGCCCTTTGTCTCGGGATAGAGCACCCATATGGTCTGCGGCGCGGCGGGTCAGTCCGGAACTCGAGAGGCCAGTGCGTGGGGGAAGGCCCAGGGTCACTTGCCGGCGCGCAGAGGAGGTTCACGGCCATGAAGAAGAAGTAGATGCCGCTGCCGAGGCGGGCGATGCCGACGGGCCAGATCTGGGCGACGAGGAGGCTCCCGATGGAGCCGCCCGATGCGGCGAAGCTGAGGCCGCGGGCGCGCACCGACGTGGGGAAGATCTACGGTATACGCCGGTTAGCCAGGTTGCCAGGCCTCTTTCATGTCGGCTGACGGCCGCGCACCTCTGCGCTGTACACCCAGGCGGCCGGGCCCAGGCCCAGGCTGTAGCCCATGGCGTAGATGAAGATG